>CM002482.1:22902451-22944936 GCA_000325765.3 Leersia perrieri
GGGCGGTTGGCAGCCGGGCTGGCCCCTCCGACGGGAGGTTCGGAGGGGTGCGGGGTGGCGTGGCTAGGGTCCGGGTGTTCCCGAACCCCTTCCACGGGGTATGGCCTCCCTGTAGGCCTCCGGGCGTGCCCTCCTCAGGGGCGTGCCACGTGGCCTCGGGTGGCCCGAACCCCTTCTGCGGGGTGTGGCCTCCTTGCCGGACCCCGGGCCCGACTACTCCAGGGGCGCGCCGCGTGGGTCCGAGTGGCCATAATCCTCGTGCATAGGTCAGAAGTGGTTCGGGCTGCCGCGATCGCTTGGCCCCTTATGCTAGGGCAAGGCGTCGGGCTGCCCCGACTCCTCCCTCGGACTCGGACCTCTAGGTGTCAAACGATGGTTAGCCTCGTGTGGGTACCCCATATCCATATCACCGACAACCTGCCTGTCGGTTTTTGCCTGATGCTGCCAATTTGTCCATAGTACTAATCCATGAGTGTTATATTTAATGCAGGGGTGACAGACTATTAAAGTAATCCTCTCTCTATCCAAAATACGATAACCTTACTTTAGATATGTAGTACTTATATACTATGACAATGAATCATGTCTAATTATCTAAACTAAGGTTAATACTCCAATTTTGGGCTTGTTTGTTTGTGGCTATTGGCCTTTCAACCAATTCCAGACGCAAAACGAAGCAAGAACACTATTAGCGACATAATTAATTAAGTATTAACTATTTTAAATTTAAAATAGTTTATTCTGTTTTTAAGCACTTTCGTGTAGATTAAAAAAATAGAGTTTTTTTTTCCAAATAAAGAACTACGGCTATAGTTTTTAGCCAATTTGGCGGCCTAATATTAGAGCAGAGGCTACTCCACCAATTTGCACTGCAGAGCGTGCTTGTGTTTCTATAATGATGTTAGCGTCAACTCAGCTGGTACACACACCACCAGTATGCTTCTCAGGCTGATTGCCTAGCGATTGATGGATTGGACACCCGCTACTCGAATGTCAGATTGATCATGCATCTAGAGGCGATAACCACTGCAAATCACCCCTTAATTAAACCATCTACAACCATGAATCATCTCATTCTTTTGACAGGTCGGATAGATAATGTCTTTACACAGAAGAAACACGAGGGAGAAGAATCTGGCTACTCCTAGCTACTCCAGGAGTCTAGGGTCTACCCGTCCAGGCACTGTTAATTGTACGTACTCCATTGATATTTTGATCATCGGAACTTGGTGGCAATGCACAATGCATGGCACTCGATCTCGACGCGGTGCATTGCATACATATAGGGAGTTAAATTTTCAAAATATACAATTTTGGTTGAATTTTAGAAAACTTTTTATAAAAATATACGTGAATCGTAAGGCCACACCACGACAACGGCCAACATAGCACGGTGTTGCAGCCAAGCCGCGCGACAAATGGCCAGCATCGCGCGGTGTTGCGGACGCGCCGTGCAACACCGGCCGGTGTCGATCGGGGTGCATGCCTGTAAGATGGTGCAACTACTTGTGCTATAAAAGTGGTGATGTGTGTGTATTATTTCGTGTTGGTACCCGGTCTGGTGCAAAGGACGGCTGGTGTCGCACGGCATGGTCGCAACACCGTGAAATGTCGGCCCGTCTCGTATGACGTGTCGCGCCATTGCATGGGTCGCATCATCGCCATGGACTCCAGTATATTTATGCAACTTTTCACAAATTTGATACTCTCTCTCTCTGAAATTTTTTTTAATGTTGGTTAGCTTAAAATTTTGAGCTAACCAACATCAACTAATTAATATGGAAGGGTGTATTTTTTTTTCAAATTCAGGTGTTGTTTAGTTCGCGAAAAGGTCACGTCAGACGTTTGACCAGATGTCGATAGATGTTTTTGAACACGAATGAAAAAACTAATTTCACGGCTAGCTTGTAAACCGCGAGACAAATTTTTTTGAGCCTAATTAATCCGGCATTAACACATGTGTGTTACTATAGCACTTATGACTAATCATAACATAATTAGACTCAAAAGATTCGTCTCGTCGTTTACAGTCTAATGGTGTCACTAGTTTTATTTTTTATCTATATTTAATGCTTTATGTATGTGTCGAAAGATTCGATGGGATATTTTTGTGTGAAAATATTTGGAACTAACAGTGCCTCAACCGAAAAAACCTATATTATGAAATCTAATTCTTCATGTGGGTGCATATACAAACACATGCAGTTCTGGCGATTCGGATGCATGCATACATTGCCTATGCAGACTCTCGTACTGCTGCAGTACTGCGTCATCGATCACATCAGGTAACTCACTCAGGTTCCATCGTACTGTACGCAGATGCAGCAATTAATTGCAGGATTGCAGATACAAGAGAGAAGAGATGTGACCATCTGAACAGCGGACTGGCCAGTGGTGGAACGGGAATGGAAGACCGTGTCTGTTTGTGGCTTTGGCATTGGCACCGTGTCGATCTGTTTGTGGCTTTGGCATTGGCAATGCAATCCTTCCTGCGATCATCCAATTCTGCAAACATCGCTCCAACCATCCGTTATCTCAGAGTAACTGCTGCTGTAAACTCTCTTCTTCAGGGTATCCATCAGGTGCTGCTGCTGTGTACTCCACTTCTAGTAGTGTTCGATTGACCGTTGACTCTGACAATCCAGGTCACCACGTCACTGCCTGACAGAAACAAGCCTACCCTGTCTCTCTCTCTTCTTCTGCATGCAATAAACTCCTGAACGGCAAGCAGTACGTACAGGCCGGATTACACTTAAAAACAGAAATACTAGTGTTCGGGGCGTCACCCAAACCCACCTAAAACATGTTTTAACGTTGAACGAAAAGTGTTTCAGGAGCCCAAAAAAAGTTTCAATCATACCCCTTTAAAATATTTTTATTAAAATATTTTTTACTCCACGTTAAAACATCTTTTCTGTACGTATTAAAACATAATTGTGGACATATGATGTTTTGCATTCCAATATTCCATCGTACGCCGGAGACTATTGCGTCCCTAAAAAAAATATACATGCTGCTCGGACCTGGGAGTATTCGATCATCAAGCTTGTTGATTGGGCAGCAACACCCCAATTTAAAGATGGATGTCGTGTTAACTAGGCGTGACGACGGCTTAATGTCTCCCCATCAACATACTGCCGTGCGGAATGCGCGCTCTCTGTCTGTCACAACGCCTTCTTTGGGCACAAGCAAAGCACCTGTCGATCTGCGTCTGTTCCAATGAAGAAGTAATGCACACACATGCAATAGCAATATGCAATCCAACAGCAGCAACCACACAAATCCTGTTGCCGTTTAATACTCCTCTTCCCGGCCTAGCTCGATCGACAGTTTTTAATTCGCACGCACGAGACGGCTTGTACCCGTGACTCTCGACATTATCACAGCTTGACACAGACGCAATGTTACAGTATATCCATCTCCACTGGAGTACAAACCTGCAACTGCAACTCGTACTTCACAGAACTTAACATCGATCAGTACACGATTCAAGTTTATATTTAGGCTTTCCATGGATGGCACACCGTTCTATCCTCGAGATATGTTGGTGCTATCATATCGATCAGTTCTCAAATTGACACATATTCCTCCCGGCCCTGGGCCCTGGCCCTTACTCTGAATTCGGAAACGATTGATGAAACTCTTACAACTTGACGTAAAGCACATCCCCGTGGGTGAGTGCAACGCAACGCAAGAATATTCATTCCACCAACATCATGTTCATGCCTAGTACTACGGATTAGTAGTACCTGATTTGCTCACGATAATCACTATCAATATCAATCAACAACACTACAACAGAATGTATGCATGCAAGCACGTTCGTTTGACCAGATCGTGAATACTTGCGCTAAAATACAAATCTTTATTCCAGCTGATTGCTTTGCTCCGTGCCTCCGTCAGTTGATGCTACTATTATACTAATCCACACAAACAAAACGTATTCGTACAAGACAAACAACCTGACTATCCATACAATCATGAGACACGTACTGCAGGCACCATGGCCCATGCTTGATGCAACGCATGCCCAATAGGGCAAATACTATTAGCACCGTGCTCCAATCTCGAGGCACCTAATACCTGCCATGGCAAAGCACACGATGAACAAGCCAAGCAGCAAGCAAACATTTTTCTCGCTCTTGTAGCCTCTGATCCCCTATTTTACACAAACTTTTGGCGCCAACCGATGTAGGAGAAGCCAATAGGAGTAGATCACAAATTGGAATCCAACAGCTCCAGCAGATGGCACACAGTATCTTACTTCCACCATCGACCCCATCTTCGAACTTGCAAAACCCATCCACGAAATGTTCAAAGTCCGATCTGGTTACTTTACACTTAGATTAAGTCACAAGTATTCGTTAGCAACAAGTACGTGTCGCTTGAACAGGTCGAGGTCCAGCGTGTTTTATGGAGAAAATTAAGCTTCCAGCTTCATGCCCAACTTGATTGTTGGTAGCCTTTCGTTTGGGCCGATCGAGAGGTAAACCCAATTCCCTGCTTGGCAAAATTCGGCCTGTTTGGTACACAGGAATTCATAGAAATTAGTCAATTTCTTGCGGAATTCATAAAAGGACATACGCTTCCGGCTTCCAATAAGTATGTCACCTGTTTCCGCAATCCAAAGCCAAACTGTCCAAAACCCAAACTGGAGATGTTTCATAACGAAACTTGCAACCTGACTTAAGCATCAATATATCAGGATTGCATCTGACTGTGGCAACACAGATGATTCACCAACGTAAGTCAAAATATGAGGTTTATCATATTAACTACAAAGCAAGCTCTCTTAAGCTTTGTGCTTTTGCTGTACCGGGATCTCATGAGCAAATATTCATCTCGTGATAAAATGTGAGATGACAATGTTTTCTTCATCTTGTAAACACTCTAGGCAAATTAATTAACCCTCAGGGTTCATTGCAGGACAAAGTTGTAAGATAATAGGGCTGGTTCAGCTGATACCCTCCCTAGTCATTACTCCCTCAGTTTTTTTTTATTATTTTTTTTATGTTGAGCTAACTAACGTCAAACAATTTAAGATGGAGGGAGTAGTAGTTAATAATTTGCACATATGCACGTTTAACATACATCAAGCATTCAAGCAGAAGCACACGCCTTCTTCAGAGCATCAAAGACACCCTGGAGCGTCGCATCTTGCACTAGTACAACCTTTTCCCTTGATTTAGAGCCAGAACCAATAGAAACTTCCCTTTTCTTAACTCCAAGTACCTGCATATGTCAAAAGTAGGCTCTTAGAATTCATATAAGTTCGATAAAAGGATAACATCAAATGTTTAAGCACTGATAACATGTCTTAATTATTGTCAACCAATTTATGTATCACCATGTCTCTGATGAAATACAATATTGTCTCTTCTCTGAGCTAATTAAGCACATATTCTCAACCAAGTCTCAATAATACCAAACAGAATACAAGGGTACTGCGTCCTTTTTTATCTTGTATTTTGGCATATGAATAAGGTCGAAATTATCTGATCAGATATCAGATCTGCTAGGAGTCTAGGAGCAAGCGTACTGTATCTGTTTTTATCTCATAAACTAGGCACATGAATAAAGTCGAAATTATCTGACCGTATCATGCAAGGATATGCAGAGCAGAAATGATATAAACCATGCAAGGGTCTTGTACTAATGCAATAATAGGTGGAAAACATGTTATTGGAAACCCAAAGTCAAGACAAGTTGATCAGAAGAATGATTTCATGTGCTTCACACAGAGCTGTTTGAGCCAAATTGAAAACTTTGTTATCGAATTTGCCTTTTTCTGCATGCTTAGACTCTAAACAATCATGCCACTGCATCAATTCTTGTAAGGGATATTGTTTTCTGTATTCTAAAATCAAACACAGTCAAGCCATTTACATGCAAAAATTGTAGAGCCTAGAGTTTGAACTGAACAGCGGACACTCCAGAACACTGACCGACGTAAACCAATGATATCCTAGCCTCCTATGCTACTAGGATGAACACAGTGTGATGAAAAACAAAGCAAAACTAACTAGCACATTAGAGCAGATAAGCCGAGCACAAAGTTAATTCAATAATTCGATAGTCCACACATCTCCAAGACTCCAAACCAATAGCCGAGCGCCCTAGGTTCAGTGCCCACCTGCCTGGGCTCTACCACAGAGTTCGGCTATCGGTTTTCCTTGATCACTACAAACCTGATAATCTTGCTCATTAATTGGTACTAAAAAATCATCGTCGGTATAATCTTTTCGTTAGTTTTTTTCTCTTAATATATCAAAATGACTAGGTGACTGTCAATTGCCCAGGCGCACAAAAAATTCTGGATCTAGCACTGCGTACCTAGGTTTATGATCTTGTATCAATTTTCAAGTGGTCTTACGGCAGGATGTATAAGCTCCGCACAAGTGCACATTCACATGCCTTGCGGAAACAATGCTCTCAACAACTCGTGGCATGTCTTTTTGTAACTCAGATGTTCCATCAGCACTACGTAATGTGAAGTTTGGATCTTGACATAAACGAAGTTTTTTAGTGAACTAGCACCTGCTGCCAATCATGTCCAAACAAGAAAAGTAGCACGATGTAGTTTCTTAAGCCTAGTTACATGATGCGATTTGTTGTCAGATCTCCGTTAGTATCCAAAATTCTATGCATAGCACAATGGAATAGAAATCAATCGTGGCAACTCAACCGATCTCAACAGGTACTCGCAAGCAAAGAAGCAGTTTACCGAGCTGATGAAGTCGACGAGAGCGGCGTTGGCCTCCCCGTCCCTCGCCGGCGCGTCGATCTGCACGCCGACAGCCTCGTCGCCGATCTCTGCAGAATCGAATCGAAGCGCGCATGAGTTTAGGGCGGAAGGATGACAGAGGAGGGGAAGACCGACCGGTGATGGTGGCGAGCTTGGAGCCAGGCTTGGCGTGGACGGAGATGGCGACGGTGGAGGGCGGCATCAGGCGGAGGCAGGCCGGTAACCCTCCGCCGGAATCGGGCGGCGGCGGCGGCGGTGGGGCCCCTTTGGCCTTGCCTCGTTGCTTCCCCGGAGCCATCTGACTGACTGACAATCGGGCAGAGAAGAGCTACGCGTGTACCGAGCGGCCCAGCCCATTACTTCATCACAACTGTCCGGGCTCTTCAGATTGTAGCTACGTTCAACGCTACTAAAATTTGCCAAAATTTAATATTGTTGGATGCATTTGGTAGGACTAGAAGCTGCTTGCCTCAGTTGTTCTTGCCTGTATCGTCACTCTTCAGCCAGTGTCGCCGGCGGTTACAATCGAAGAAAAAACACGGACAATGCTGTTGCATCTTGAACAACTTGTCCCTCAGTTACAAATTGATGAGCACTACAAATTTTTAGGTATGGTAGAGAAGACCTATTTTTAGATCAGTGGATACAGGCAAAAAGAAAAACTCAAAAATTTGTTTTGAGAAAAAAAAAGATATAAAAAGGAATCCGACCTGCCGGATTCGAACCAGCGACCTAAGGATTAATCAGCAAACACTACAGTCCTCCGCTCTACCAACTGAGCTAAGGTCGGTTTCTGAAATTTGATTCAACTGAAGCTAACCTATTCCATTCCCAATCTGCATAAAATAATTCTACGATATCTTTTTTTTTGAGAAAAAATAACTCCACGATTTCTACCTTGTTTTTGAGTGATGGATGGTTAGCATTAGCTTCTTCAGTTTGTGCACGAGAGTATAAATAAGAGGGGAAAGGAACTGGAAAAGCTGTACCACTTCCATTTCCAGCAGCACCTAAATAACTTGTTCATCTATTGTGTCCAATTTATTTTGAGTTTGTGTTCGTGCGAGTGGTATCAGCAAGGAAAAATCCCTGGGCGGCTGACAAAATTGGTCTATTTGAAATCCATAGTTACCGGTGATCCTTCCTGACTCTCTCAGTACTGTTCACTCCGACATGAATTCAGTAACGCAAGACAATCGAGACAAGAACAAGATGTTCATATGATCACAGTTGGTCACCAGTAATCCCCACAAGAACAGACACCATTCTGAAACCTGTGAAACCGATTGGCATCCCTCACCACCATCACCCTCCTCACCACCACCGACAAACCTTTGAAGAACTCGTGGCAATCACCACAAACCCGCAGATTCTTGTACACCCTGATCACCTCGCCGTCGCCGCCTTCTTCTCCGGTGCCGGCGTCGTCAATGCCGCCGCCATTGCGCAGCAGCCACAGCCCAACGGCGAGCCTCTCGCTGTGCTCCCTCAGGCTCTCCACCCTCGACTCCTCGTCGACGTCGTGCAGCGCGAAAACCGCCGCGCCGCCGTACCCGAGCCGCTCCCACATCCTCGCCTCCACGTCACGCAGGACGCGGCGGATGTCGGCGGCGAGCGGGTGCGCGTCGTCGCCGCCGCCGTAGAAGAAGTGTACCTCCTTGTCGACCTCCGTCCAGCTGCAACCTCCCTGCTTCCTCAGCCCTCTTCGCCTCATGGCGTCCCTGATCCTCTGACACTCGCGCCACTCGCCGGATTCCGCGAAGATGTTCGACAGCATGACGTAGTTCACCGGGTTGTCGCCGTCGGCGGCGAGGAGGATTTCGCCCACCTCACGTCCCACGGCGACGTCCTTGTGAACCCTGCACGCGCTCAGCAGCGTCTGCCACACGCCGACCGTCGGCGACATTGGCATGGAGAGGATGAGATCCTTGGCTTCCCGGAGCTTGCCGGCGCGGCCGAGGAGATCCACCATGCACGCGAAGTGTTCGGCTTTGGGTCTCAAGCTCCGGTGATGACGGATTTTTGAGAAGTATCGCCGGCATTCGTCGACGAGGCCGGCGTGGCTGCACGCCGACAGCAACGCCAGGTAGGACACCTCGTCGGCGTCGACGCCTTCCGATTGCATCTCTTCGAACAAGGCGATCGCTTCGCGGCCATGGCCGTGCTTCCCGAGTCCATTGATCATCGCCGTCCATGACACCACATTCCTCTCCGGCATCTCCCGGAACAGCCGTTCCGCCTCGCCGGTGAGGCCACATTTGTGGTACATGTCGACCAGAGAGTTCGCCACCGAGACGTCGAGCCCGGCCGGCGTCTTGACGGTGTAGCAGTGCACTTGCTTCCCTTGCTCGATGAGAGCGAAATCGGCGAACACGCCGGTGACGCTTGATAGGACATGGCCGTCGGCACGGACGCCGGAGCACCAGAATTGCCGGAACAGGGACATTGCTTCCTTCACCTGGCCCTCCTGCGCGTGGCCGACGATCACCGTCGTCCACTGGATGGCGTTCCTCCGTTCCAGCCCGTCGAACACCTGCATCGCCACCGGCAGGCAGCGGCATTTGACGTACACGTCGAGGAGCGCTCCGGCGAGGATGGTGTTCGACGCCGGCGAGACGCCTCTGACTGCCATGGCGGCGTGGATCTGAGCACCCTCGCGGGCGGCGCCGATGCCGCCGCACGCCTTGAGGAGGCTGGCGAAGGTGAACTCGTCGGGCTGGTGCTGCATCTCCCGGAACACGAGCAGCGAGTCCCTTCCCTGGCCGGCGTGCGCGTAGCCGGAGATCATGGCGTTCCAAGTGGCGAGGTTCCGGACGGGAATTCCGTCGAACACCTTCCGTGCGTCGCCCGTACACCGCCCCCTGGAGTACATGACCACCAGCGAGTTGGCGACGACGTCGTGCAGCTCAAACCCCGTCCTGACGCACACGCCATGGATCTGGACACCGGCTCTCGTGCCACCGCCGCCGCCGCACGCCTTCAAGATCGCCGACAGCGTGAACTCATTCGGCGAGGTATCTGAACCCTGCATCTCCCTGAACAGCCGGAGACACTCTCTGGACTCCCCGTGCTGCAGGAAGCCCACCATGAGCGCCGTCCACGACACGACGTTCCGCTCGGGCATTCCGTCGAACACCTCGCCGGCAGTGCGAAGCTTCCCGCACTTGGCGTACATGTCGATCAGGTTATTGTTGAGCATGGTGTCCGATCCGAAGCCGAGCTTCACCAGCGCGGCATGGAGCTGCACGCCGGCGCGGAGGGACGAGCCTCTCGCGCTCGCCCTGAGCAGATCGGCGATCATCCTCCGCCGCTCCATCGGAAGGATCCCCGCATCAACACGGCGCCGAATCTGAAAGTCCAGAAATGGCGCTGCTCATTGTAAATGAAATCCCCTTACTGAAATGTGTTCGGAATTTGGATGGGAGACCCGGGGGCACAATAGTATATACTGCTATGATGAAAAGGAATGGCACTTGGCAACTGTGTACTGAACTTCCAACATATATATTCACATTTTCTTGAACAGAGAAGACTTGCCGCCTTAAAAAAGCGAGGTTTCAAGCCTTGTACACAGAGGTAGGTAACTGCAGTTCAAGTTCAACAAACCAGCAAACAATTCAGCTAATCCTGAGCTTCAGGTGAGGCATCTATGGTCTGAGGAAACTGTGGCTGAAGAATTCTTGGAAGGACAGCCTTTTCACTGGAAGCAAGTATGAAAATGTGTTAGCTAGCTTTCAACTCTCCATATGTTGAATGAGAGGTAGTGACATGATCAGTGGCAGTGGCAGTGGCACACCTGGATTGCTACACAGCAGTCTGGTGCATATATCAATAGAATCAGGACGCAGCTTGGAAATGGCGACTTCTGAGAATGGAAGAGATGTGGTTCTCTTTATGCTTTGAAGGAGCTGCAGAAACAAATCGGTGATGAGAACTGATGCAAGTTTATATAACATAAACGAAATTGTAGAGAAAACTAATAGTCACCTGAACATTGTTTCTACCACTGAATGGTGGGTATCCATTTAAGAGCTCGAAGAGAATTGCGCCGATACTCCACAAATCTACCTGTACAAAACATACATATGTTCAGATTTGCCCGTTCGTGTTGGAAAAGAGAATCAGCCATGTGAGCACATATAACATACTCTGCCATCATACTTCTGAAACAGCATCACTTCTGGGGCCATGTACAAACAAGTGCCGCAACTTGTGTCAGTGTATTCCCCGGGGTGAAGAACTCTGAAACCATAAAACCCTATCTGAATCTCCACTTGGATAAAGAACTTGGATTGTCTTATGAGTAGTACAATGCCTTCTGCAACTAATCCAGCATTTTAAAGATGAGTAAACCACAACTACAATGTTTAGAAGTGTACCTTGACAGGCCAAAATCAGATATCTTGAGTATCGCATTGCTGTCAGGAGAAGAGAGCAGGATATTCTGCAGCATACAACAGTTCAGTAAACATTGCTATCATCTCAGAGCAGCTAGATCCTACATACACAAACAATTGAAGGATGATAAATAAGATGAATCGGTCGATCGAGTCCCTGGACCTCGGGTTTCAAGTCCCTGTGGACGACATGGTGCCTGTGGAGCACTTGCAATCCAGCTCCTGCATGCCATAAGGGGTTGTGTAACCACCATTTTTACACATGACATCTTGTTGTTGTAACACAATTTATGGTTGCCATAGATTAGGGGCAGGGCAACAAGAGAAGAGATGCTACTGGTGGTGCTAGAAATGAAATTGACATGGTGGTAATCGATGAATTACCGATCTGTCTGATGAAATTTCTAGCCACACGCTCGTCCACCCACCCGTTCCGCTGGATGAAGGCAGCCAGGTCTCCTCCCTCGCACAATTCCAGGACAAGGTACAAGCTGCTCTGGGTCTACCACAAATTCACTAGCTAGGATTGGTACAGGAGGAAGAAATCGATGACTAAGGCTAGGAGAAGGTTTGAGGCTAATTGAACCTGGATGACGTCGATGAGGCGGATGATGTTGGGATGGCTGACGGCGGCGAGGAATCGGAGCTCGCAGTCGAGGCTGTCGCGGAGGCGGCCGGGGAGGCCAGCCAGCCGCACTTGCTTCACCGCCACGGGGGATCCGGTCGACAGGTTCACCGCCCGCCAGACCGCCGTCGCCGGCGGCCGTCCGCCGAGGCGCTCCCGCAGCTCGTAGCCTCCCACCGTCGTCGTCGTCGTCTCCGGCGTGGTCGCCATCGCGAAGCCACTGGAACTCTGGAATTGCGTCCCAAATCTCCACTAGTCCAACTGCCGGAGAAGGAGAGCCCAACTGACTAATCAGCTACAATTTGGGCCAGATCCGGCCCAATATTTTCCTTGGCCCACCCAAAAGATCTTTTCGAAATACATTTTTTCCCATTGATTTTGCAAAAATATACCAAATTTATAAAGAAATGCATAAATATACTCGACTCGTGTGGTGGCGACGCGACACCGGTGCGGTCACGGCGTCAGCAGACCGGCCAACACCGCATGGTGTCGTGGTATGGCCTTACGATTCACATATATTTCTGTAAATGGTTTAAATTTCAGAATATTTTTAAAAATTTAACCAAAATACAGTATGTTTTGAAAACTAATTCATCTTTCTTTCACACTTCCCGAAAAATAAAGAGAGCTATTTATCATTCTTTTTTTTAAAAAAAAACGAGCCAAAATGTGCAGTGGAAAAATAGAAACTGCAAGGCCTATATTACACATTTCATTGGCTGTTGTCTTGTTCAGCATTCTAAACTTACAATGTTCTTCTAGTACATATTATATGGCAAAACCGAGCACTCAGGCCGACCGGGCATGAGTGAAAATTAATATACATGCCAAGCATCCGACATATATACAAAAAACATTTATATGCTGCCGTGCTAGCAACAAATATGTCGCCTGGTTGTTTGGAAGAAAACCTCTAAGCTGTAGTGTTTCACAAAGGTCACAAGGAACAACTTCTATCGCGGTGATTTCTTCTGTATCTTTGCTTTGGGATGTCGACTTCCTGCCTTGGAGCCCTAAAACAGCATGCAGCTTTTCATCAGAGCACCGTCTCAATACATAACATAGATGCTTCATTTTCACTGTTCTTAATTGCCATCTCCTAAAATCTAACGTACAAAGTTCAGCAAATTTACCTGAACGTGCCGCAAGATGTCTTCCAATTCTATAGTGATCTCTGAGAAAAAGGGCCGCACATGAGGATTTTCATCCCAACACCGTTCAATCAGTTTGGACAATCTCGGATGCACCCATGGAGGAATCTCCATGCGCATTCCCTAATAATAATCAAGGAGCAATGCTTACAATGGTCCCTTCATCCTTTGAGCATACATTATTTGTATCCAACGACCAACGTTGATTCCAGAAAGTAAAGTAATTTAAGTCGAGCTTATTGGTTGAATACATACCTGCCTTACTCCTAGTGCAGCTTGCAAGGGTGTAAGATTTGCGTAAGGTATCTATAGAGTAAAGTATATTACATCATTACCTTTGACCAAAATTCACAACTGTTCAAAAATTTGAGAACTATGAACCTTGAAGACAATGCCATGCCAGCCACAGTTTACCTTTGAAGTGACCAACTCCCATAGAACAATAGCAAAGCTGAAAACGTCTGCCTTATGGTCATAAGGCTTATGGTTTATTACCTGGTAACACACAACAATCCTGATAAGCATATTGCAGATGCACAGAGTCTTAGCTCTGCATAGCTGTCCTAAATGTGGCTTTCGCACACTGATATCCAAAAATCAAGTGCAGTAAGTAAAAGCAAACGAGATCATCAGATCAATATATAAGCCTGTTGCCTGTAAGGATAGAATAGTCTTATGTATGCATACATATGAAAATAGTAATAGTGCATCATGCAACCATGCATGTGTCTGGTGAAATGGGCCTGTAAAACTGGAACTTATCAAGAGCAAACAGAAAGGATGCACTGATCTGTTGGAGTACAAAAGTCTTGTCTAGTAATCAGAAAGAAAAATAGTGAAAAAGTGGACACCAGAGGACAAGGATGAATGCATCAACAGAGTACCTCAGGCGCCATCCATCTATATGTGCCCGTTTCAGCAGTCATGTCTCCCCCTTGAGACCGCTGCCGAGAGACACCAAAGTCCGCAATCTTCACGACCTATTTAAGAAAACAATCAGCATTTCAATAACCTTGAAACTGATAAGCAACGTCAAACACTATACATACTTGACCAGGGCCAATTAGCAAATTGGCAGTCTTCAAATCTCTATGGATGATATTATTTTGGTGCAAATAATCCATTCCTTTTGAGATACCAATAGCAATTCTAAGAACAGCAGGAAGCTCCAACATATTGTTTTGCTTATGAAGGAAATCGTACAGATTACCTCCAGACATGTACTCTGAAAGAAGCACACAAACAGCAAAGCAAAATATCAGTTGAATTTGAAATAATGAATTGCCTCAGAAAATATATTGCCTGACAATAAAAACCTAGCTAGATAATATTCTACATTAAATTGACTTGATTATCAAAAAACTCGATACGTGAAAATGCAAACAAGCAAGAAACACTGCCTTAAAAGTTGGATCTGACATTTTTTTGCAGATAATGGATTCATTAATCCGGCCTCTATATCCACGAGGGATATACACAGCCAAAACGATACACGAGTATATAGACTCCAACCTTACATGAAGGACACCCAAACACAAAACAAAAGAAATATATAGCTACCTTATAAATACCTAGAAAGCATCTCCATTTTTATTAAGGTATTATACAGGATAAGTCCGGTATGAATTTTCCAGCTAGGGACCCAGACTTCATCGCCGTGAAATATAATTATAGAGAAATGTATTTAAGTTTCAGCACAAAAGACCGCTGTAAAGTGTAAAGAATAAAGAGATTTGGCTTGTAATTTATAAAATGAATTTTTGCATAGCATTAGGAACAAAAGACTTATTTTACATGCATGAATTACAAATTAGCAATTCACAGGCCAACTGAAGGATGGGCAGAAACCTGTCGATAGGAAAAGAGTAGAAATATTCTTCTGACCATATATATCTTGCACTATTTTCCATCATGGTGTAGACAATCTTTACGTATGGACGCAACAAGCAAACATAATGGTTACAATATCCCTCCTACACTTAGCTGCTCTTGAAGTCCCTACCAAAATGGACAAAGGGCAGGAGTTATCCCCTGTCTTTCGAGATTTGTTTTCTACAGTTCCACTCGATGACATCAAAATACAAAACCAAAAAACATTGGTTATACCCAGACATGAGCTCATCATTTTAGCCATCAACACTACTCAAATTGTAAATATGCCCAAGCACAAGAATACTGCTATCTGAAAATTGAGAAATAAGGATTTTGATTCCTCGAAAATATCAGCAAGCAAGATTATCGGCAATATTTGTGTTACCTGTTACAATCAGATACTTTCGATGCTTTGTGCAAGCTCCATAAAATTGGACAACATTTTCATGATCAACACTCCTGGACATGACTTCACTATATTAGATTTATCTGGAAATAAATGACTGAGTCTAGTTTATGCATCAAAGGATTTCAAAAGAAAGCGTACTTTAAAATCATTATTTCCTGCAAGAACTCCACTTTTGAAGAATCATTAACATGTTCAGATCTTAGAAATTTTACTGCAACATCCATACCGAGATAAGTTCCTCGATATCTGCAGCCAAGAATAAAAACAAGGCCTCTTGATTAATGAACTGTTGATCTTGCTAGAAGCATTAAGTAATAAATGTTACTAGCACATGTTTCTTACAAATCCCCAGAAGATCCAGATGCAATCTTCTCCCCAATTTGCAGCAAACTCCTGTCGAATTCAGAATCTCCGATCTTTTCCTGCAGCTCTAGAACTTTATCTGATGCTGACGAATTTGATGGATTAGACAATGAGCCCTACACAGAATAAGTTCAAGTATGTAAGGAAAACGCTAGGGATGCTGTGTTCATTTCTTAAGTCTTGTAATGCTGACTGAAAGTATTAACAGGACTGCATTTACTGTAAAAAGGAGGTAAGTTGCAAGCGTGTTGACTCCTAAACAGGAAGGCGCCTTTAAATTAAGTGATCATATAGATTAAATGGAGAAATAGTAAGCAGCATACGTTGCTGTGTGCCTCTGCCTCTTTAAGCTTCTGCAGCAAACCATCCGTCTCCTGCACATAGTGTTTGCCAATGTTTTCATTCGAGTAACACCTTGAAAGCATAAACTAACTGATGTTTCCTACCCATAAAGAATCTATAAGTTACAGATATAAGTAGATAACCATATTGCCAAGTGTAAAAAGCTATTTAGCTATTTTGTACAGTGTTTTCCACCATAAGTAGTCATGATTAAAAGTACAAAAAATAATCTGTACAGTTCCGTAATTGTGTGAACAAGAAACCATAACCACAAACATGTTCTAAGTTTACCTCTGTATTCCAGCCATCAACAACAAAGACATCCAGGCAAAAGCCATCTGATGTCGAGAACACATGAGCTTCACGAATGTTCAGCCCAATTTCAGACAGTATTGCAGATAGCTGTAAAACAATAGGTCACAATTAAAGCAGTGACACAAGAAGATGTGGTATTCATATGGAAGTCTAAATAGAAATCACAAAGCGCATGTAAGTTACCTTACTGAGGAGCTTTGGCTTGTCAATGGAAGAAAATATAATTTCATGAACACGGACAATTTTTGTGTCCCTTCTGTGGAAAATTCGAGTGCCGATTTCAACACGAGTATTCATAAGCCAAAATATTTTCGGGAAAAGAAAGAAAACTGCTGGGCACCAATTCAGAGAGCGAAGGCTCATACACAAAACTCGATTCAAACAAGGCTGATTGGAACCACTAGCCTTGATATTTGAAATGCATTGACTGTTACTATGGTATCGACATGTCAGATGTATAACAACTTAGGAAGAGAAATACCTTGCAGAAATGGCTTCAAAGTCATCCACACCTTTTCCCCTCTCGAGACTGAGGTCTTCCATCATCCTTTCGTATGGCTCGGATTCTGCGAATTCATCATGTCTGTCCAATATTCACAAGCACAATCAATCTTAACATGAAAGATATGCCGAAGAGTCGTCTCAAAATAAACGAATTCTTGGCTATGACTTTGGACAAGGTATTTTGGGATGTAGGGAGTACAGAAGAACAATTTGTCCCCAAAAAAGTAGTGCCATTTATTGAAACATGAAAAGATAGGCAGTACACTCCACTCGAATCAACTGTACCCTAAAAAAAGGTAAAACTATGCATTGGAAAGTTGGTGGTTTTAGTGACCTATACCTCAAATTGACAGGAAGAAAGCCCCCACCATTACCGTTTTCTCTGGGAGCTAATCCAGATTCTACTCGTAAGAAGCGGGCATGGAAGATTGGGCGCTTGTCAGGGTCAGCGCACTCGGCGAGAATCCTCCGGTGCAGCAGCACTTCCTCTGCCTTGCTGACATCCATATCGATGGCGTAGCTGCACCCCGCAGGATGGAGTGAGGAAAGAAATTTAACCCAGATTAATAAAGCTATCAAGACGAGAAGATGAGGACGAATTGCTGACCTTTGCGGCAAGCGGTCGAAGTGTTGGTCGAGCTCGAGGGGAAAGGATGGGCTGGAGATGGCCTCCTGGTTCCGACTCGCGACGAGGCGGTCGTAGATGGCCTTGCTAATGTGCTGCGCGCTACCGCCGCCGCCGGAAGCAAATCCGGCGGCGGCGGCACCGCCCCTGTCGTCGATTGGTCCTGAGCTCTCGCCCATGCCCTCCTCCATGTCATCCTCCATCGACCGCGGCGTGGTGCCGCCTACGCTGCTCCCCCCATAGCGACGTCTTCCACTAGGGTTCAGGAGGCCGGCGGCGATGCAGAGGCAGGTGAGGTGATGACGAATGCTTGCTTGGCCGGCCGGCGAATCCAAGGGGATCTTTTTTGGCGGTTGCGTGCGCGGGAATGGAATCTTCTGGAGGATTTGGGGTATTTGTAGAGGTGGGCGGTGGGCAATTCGGTAATTTTTCTCGCCGGAGAGAAGCGAAGCGAAGCCACCACCGGAGAAGAGGTGCAGTCCAAACCAAACGGCGGAACGGAGAAGAGAAGCGAGACGACGAGCACAAGTGCAGAGGAGGGAGGAGGAGTAGCTTCTTTTTCTTTTCGTTTTTTCTTCTTCTTCTTTTTTTTTTGCATCAAAAGATCTTCTGCGCCGTCACGCCACAGGAATAGCTCTGCAGCCTTGTCCAGTGAGGAAGCGACGCGTGGCTATGGATTCTGATCCTTATCCGGTCCGTGCGCAGAGCGATGGACGGAGGAGATTCGCTGTGTGGTAATCGGACGGTGATAAGGGCTCCATCCCTACGCGCGTGGGGCGTGGATCCAGGAGTAGCGGAGATTGGACAAACTGGGAAATGGGGGAGCATAGTATGGGCCCCTGTCTAGTGGGCCCTCCCTGCTTTTCTCCTTTCGTTACTATGCGCTGGCCCACCGTCAGTGGCTTGAGGGAGTTCCCGTGGATTAGTCTGTCACGATCTTTTAATTTAGTTTCAACACGCAAACCACCCTTGCAAGTACTATGAAGCATACGGTGTACTTAATTCATCATAATCAATGTCGACAATTATATTCACCAAAGGAGGTAGTAAAGGCCAATTCGAATGCGGAAGTCCTTCGAATGCAAATTTATTTCCCGTTAAACAGAGTAACATGCTACTAGGACTTAGTTGATGTGATAAAGAACTGGAGTAGTAATTACTGAGAGAGATGCGTGCAGTGTTTGCAATACTACTTGTGTCTTGTATATGTAGTCTATGAAACAAGAAATATGAAACAATGCATTGTATCAATTAATTGTATTGTATTATTACTTATGTGACCACCTTGAAAACATAAATTTGAAACCTCCCACTAGAAATGTCATAAACCTACGCAAAGTGTTTGACCTTTCACCATTAAACATAGTATGCATAATTTTTTAGAATAATAAAAAGCATACAAAGTGATAGTTTGAAATATGTGCTGCAAACTCAAATGGAAGCTTCGTGTTGTTGACTTGTTATACTCGTTCTACTTCTACAGCTTCATGATCATCATTCCAGCAGCTTTCACTGTTGAGTAGTGAACTAGTGACAAGTCAAATCGATCGGAAGTATGCACGTACCTGCTAACTACTACTCCATTGTTAAGAACTGAACTACTTGCTAAATAAAATCGATAACATCACTGTCAAACCTTCATTTCATACGACAGCAAGGACAAAAATTATACTGCTAGTTTATGCCCCAACCTGACGGCAAATTAAGGGAAAGCTAATCCATTGCTCACATGCAAACATAAGAGATTCTAAGCAACTGGATCCAAGATACCACCCTTGACCTCATCCAGTTAGCTTCTAGTTTCAACCATGGTGCCTTACATGCTTAATTCACTAAGCAATTGGTTAAACAAATAGCCGATTACATCAACAACAAGAGATGAGTTTAAATCCAAGTTGTCTCGACGTGCTCAACACGTTCCTCTTAAATGTAACTTGTGTTTCAAAGTTGGCAATGACATGTAGTTAAACGGTTTTAATTTCAACGGACAAATTTAACAATGTCGAAGCCACCAAAACTGTGCCGGGAGCACTACTCCGCAAAAACGCATCAAGTTGCAATTAAAAACTTTGCACTGAAAGAAACATCAACCTATCTCTTGTAACTCGCAAGAATAATTAACCTCCACATTATTACGACATCTTCATTTAGACCAGCAATGGCCAAATCAAATCTTCAAGTCAGAAGCAACGGCTGAACTGAACTACCAGAGCAGTAAACTACGTCACTGTCAATAACCAGGCAATAGCTATCGTTACCATGTACGGCAGAGAACATCAAATTAAGGCCAAACCTTCGTTCACAAGCAAAAGGTGTTTCCCAAAACATTACATTGAATTTTTTAACACATGCACGAAACATTAAATATAAATTAAAAAAAAGTTAATTGCACAGTCGCCTAAAAATCATGGGACGAATCTTTTGAGCCTAATTAATCCATGATTAGTCATAAGTGATACAATAACCCACATCTGTTAATGATGGCTTAATTAGGATTAATAGATTCGTCTCGCGGTTTCTAGACGAGTTATGAAAGTTTTTTCATTCGTGTCCAAAATACCCCTTTCGACATCCGGTCAAACGCTCGATATAACACCTAAAATTTTTCTTTCGCGAACTAAACATGACTTAGTCAAGATTCTAAGCAAGTGGATCCAGGATTCCAAGCATACTCCAGATTCTAAGCAAGAAGTTTTGTTGTATCGATCAGAAAATAGTATCACACGTACAGTTATTTTGAGTATTATTTAAAGCTAGCTATGGCATGGACTTCAATGTTCTTAATTTCAAGGGTGTTAGACCAACCTTTACTAATTCAAGGAAGATACTGTGATTGTAGCTGCCGACCGGAAATTTCTTTCAGCTAACTTGTGCGTCCAACCTGAACAATATTAAATGGAGAAAAAAAAAGAACTGTTCCTGTTCGGCAAGCACTAGAGCAGAAACGCATCAAAGTTGGAAATTTGGAATAAACAAGTTCCAGACTTCCTGTTCTTTGGCAAAGTATTGAGAAAATGGCAAAAAGCCAGGGTGACCTGACCTCAAATGGATGATGACATCGGCACAAAGCCGCACCTACAAAGTACGATTATAATGCAAATGCTTAGCCACTTCCAACATATCAACCTGAGGAAGCTGGCTGTGAAAGAAAAGAACTAATCATCACGGTAGTAACAAAAACATGGAGTAAATTCTGTATCATCGCAGGAATCTGTAGTGTGACCCACGTAAGAAGCCGTCATAAAAAACTTTGCCGGCTGCGATAGTGATTTGAAGGTGAACAAAAGCCATAGCGCAACAGACCATCAACAGGTAGCTTAATGGGAAAATAAATAATAATTCAGCTCATATATCAAATGCAGCTTGTGACAGAGTGCCAATCCGGGATTAGGTAAGAGGAGCACAGAATCAAGTGGCCAAATCGGACAGCAGTTGCTGAGCCAAAAGAACACACTGCCGAGTCATCCCCACCATAGTATATGCATAGCACAGATTACAGCATACCAACTCCAGAGCTTACCACTTAATAAGAACCGGACCCAGCTCTTACGAAAAGATGATGGACATCATCACACTGATTAAAAGCGAAAAGAGCCCATGAACATCTGGTGGTAACGATAGTTGAGACCTGACAATAATAGTCAAGCAGATTAAGGCACGCTCAAGGACATACTACTATCAAATTGCCACCCGGACCATACTGAATCACTTTTCTTTTAATGATTATGCGATGAAGGCATACTGAATCACTGATTCAGAAAAAACGGAACAAGTCGAACAGAACGAGATTCCACACGATGACAAGACTGATAAACTCGTGTAGGACTCAGCAAATATACATGGCAAACAACTTGAAAGTTAAACGTGGCAGGCACATAGGGGACACCAAAATACAATGACGCAAGCCCACACGAACCCAGTCACTGATATTAATCAAATAACATAATTGATTTGGAAAGTATAATACTACCTCTGTTTTTTTTCTTTGATGTCGGCTAGCTCAAATTAATATATAATAGATTTGAGCTAGCCGACGAAATTAATATATAATAAATTTGAGCTAACCGACGTTGAACATTGAAAATCAGAGGGAGTATATAATAAACTAAAGCCACCAGAACATGTTCATTATCAGATCACAAAATGATTAGTAAAGCTATGCCGATTATTAGTCAGTCATGAACTTATGACATCAGAAACCACACTTAAGCTAAAACTTCGCAACCCAGTGTTCAATTGTTCATTATTTAAGTTACTATTGCTTTCATTTACCTTCCTTCACGAAAACAACAACGATTCAGTGAATCAGTATGACAGGCAGATTCAGTTTTTGACATTGTTACATTGCGGCCCAATGGCCTTGTTTCAAGAATGACACAGAACATCATGATTACAACGTATCGATGCCTTTGAATAGTTGTTTGCTTACATATGTATGCACATTGCAATCTTTATACTATCATTGAAAAAGTGCTTACATAGTTCAGTGTTGATTTTGACATATATAAATACATATTGGTAGATGACGACTGGCAAAACATTTTAATACCACCCCCAACAGCAACATGTTTGCAAGTAACTGACTATTAGCAAGCAAGCCAGGAAGAAGAATAGTGGCTATAAGAAACCCAAAAATGGAGGTAAACGTCACCATGCTGCTGCTACTCATGTTACTAGCTTCTAGACGGTCAACAAGTAGGGAAGAGTTGTTACACTACACATGAGGTATTCAAAAAACGAAATCCCAATATGATGCATAAAATAAATTAAACGGACAATGAAAGGGTGCAAATTTACCAAGTCCTAGTAAGCAGATTTAAGTTTGCATAATTGCATGAAAAAAGCAACAAGATGTTAGTTCACGGCTAAGGCATCCTGCTCACGCGATGCTAGTATGACAAGTGATGCACAGGTAGCATGCAGCATGCTAAGTTGCTAACCATAAAGAGTGTCCATTCATCTCACGCAAACTAGCAATGGCTTCCTAAGAGTATATATCATGATCCAGGAACACAGGTGAATGAGTATGTTCTTCTACAGAGAAAACTAAACATACCAATTTATAGCCTTCTAATCTGCAGCCCCGTTATAACATGGACATTTTGAAACAGGGGGGTGATGCATGAATAATGAAGGCCCACGAAATGTGAATACTCATAATTTTCTTATATTTCAGATCACTCACCAGTCACCAGCTCGTTAGTTAACAGAAGGTAAACTTTTGACAACAATAAACAGAAACAGTGCAGTGAAATTTGGCTTGATACCAATAAGCTGTGGCTAAGCTGTAAAATCTGAATATCAAATGATATACAGTTATACACCAAGAAGATGTGATATGCCCATAGGTCTTCCACGTTTTCAGGAGTCATATTTTTAAGTCTCATATTCAGTGACAAGTCTTTTAGCATGGTGAATGATAAACTGCATAATATTTGTTTCTTTATGTTCTAAGATTGTGGCAGGTACATGGGTAGGCATTGTAGAAATAGCAGTAGGTACTAAGTAGGTCAGTTAGGAAACAGCAAGAATGGAGAAGCTTCAGCAAGGAAGAAAAAGGAAATGAGAGGTAGGACAGATTGAACACTCATTGCTTCATTAACGTACGCAAAAATCAGAACTTTGAATAGGACGAGCTGGTGCATGGCACTCAGACTACATACCAAATTCTAGCATTCAAGCAAATAACTTCATCTCTACTTAACAGATACTCTATCTCTAGTTTACCAGATTTCCCTGGCCCCCCAGACCCAACATCAATAACAAACATGGTTTGAGACAGACACATAGCTTCCGTTTTAAAAGACTTTATCACTTCAAACCTTCCTCCACCTCCACCTAAGCAAACAATTGTAAGAAGGTACAAACATTCATGAACAATATATAGGACAGGTTCAGTTTGAAAGTTGTAACGTTCCAAAATTTTGATAGGCTAGCAGACCAAACACTCACATCCAAATGTTGCCCAGCCAAAAATTTTTGTTTCTTCTAGGAACAACTCGCCATCAATCCAAATATTGTTTTCAACTCTGCCCTACCAAATTGTTAGTAGTGCCAAAGCTTGGGCACTACCAAGGCTTTCATAGGGCTTCGAACCAAACCCAGCCCATACTTAATTTAGATTTTAAAAACTTTAGAACCTATGGTATAGTACCTTACAAGCAGTCTGAAATGAAGTTTAGCAAAGCAATTTATACTCCTTATGTTTTCAATAATCATCCTCTAATTGGGAGATTAGTTGAGCGTGTTGGGATTCTGCTTTTTCGAGCCTTGCTAAGGAAAGTAATTGCTGAAAAACTGTGCTCGCCAAAGAAAGTTTATTATACCATCTCAACACACTGCAATTAGGGACTAAATTGGTTTATTATGTCAGGTGAGACTCCAACAAGGTTGCACGCATGGCCATGAACTGTATCTTTTGAAATGGATTTCCTTACTACACTTAAGTTAGTACAACATCATCCAATACATAATTAGTGGATATGTACCCTAGCTTTGACTTTTATAGACACCTGATTTTCCTAGTTCGGAGTACCAATTATATGGACATGCATTGTTACATAACAAAATCTCTCAAACAAACTTTCTAATCTTGTTTATTAGCTGAGAGCACAACATAAACAATGTGAAGCACAGAAAATTCAGCAAACATGACTGTGTTGAAAGATCTGAATACATAAGGAATTACCTATACTGTTATTGTTGAAGGAAGTAATAACATAGGCAAATTTATGGGTTTAGAATACCTAACAGCGATTCTATAATAGCAGTAAAACATGCCAAATGACAATATATGCTTGTTTAGATTTTTATGAAACATCCTTGACTCAGGATGATATTTCATATAAGACGTCCCAGCAGCATATCTAATGTCTAAATAAATGGAGCTTACGACCTGATAAGATTTGCTTTTCTCATGTTCATTTGTGTAGACAAAAGTGCCCATAATAACTAGAGAGTACCAACCAAGCACTAGAAAACTAGAAAGATCAAAAGACCAATAGTAAGTAAATAAATAATCAAGCAACAGATGAAGTGGCTGCTATTTAGACTCTCAAACAGAAGCAAGTTCCCACGAGGCGGACCAAGAATCATGTTACTGCTGGATGCTGGTAACTTACAGAAATGAACCTTTTCTTACGCTTGTCTGTCACATTAAGACTACTGACTACATGAAAGTAATGAGTAAGAACTAGGGCACAACATAGTTTGTTTACCCTTATAGTTATTCCCCACTTCACTCGACCTGTAAGAACTTCCTTTTCCTAAATCTTACGTACCCAGCACTAATATCTAAAGTAATGTTACAAGCGAACATCATCAAGTGATTATAACAACGTGACCACCTTGTTGGTGTAACCAGCATAGTGGTTACCACACACCATTTTTTCCCTATGGAATCATAAAAATAAAATAAAGGTAACCTGCATTTTATTGTCTGAAGCAACGAACACTGAAAATATATTTAAAACATTTTACTTTAAACAAGTACAACAATTGAAAGTATCTCATGAAGCTACGGACAAGTACAATGCAAATAAAATTTGTTGACATGTCAGTCCCCCCTGCATGCAATAGATAGATATCTCGAATCGATTAAAATCTTAAACTTAGCGCATTTAGTCACGCACCGGACTGGTATCTGTTCTCCATAGACTTCAGGTGGTTGCAGTGAACCCGCCATCGAACACAAAGCCACGGTATACGCCATCGCCGTACCCAGGAACACCATCTACCCAGTCCCACTTGCCACCGCTGTTCCCTAGCTCATCCTCCTCCCACATCGCCAGCTTCCCGCGCACACGCTTCCCGGCGAACCACACCTTCCCATCACCGCCAAACACCTTCACCTTGTTGTTGCCGCCAGCAACAGCAGTGGGCATGGTGTTACCCTGCGCAGCAGCCTCGCAGAGGCCGGTGAAGCAACGGTACATGTTGGGCGGCATGCGGCCAGCTTCGTCCCACTCCATGGTGGCCAGATCTAGGCGTAGGATGAGCACCGTGGAGCATGGGGCATCTATAGCGAAGGAGGACCTGAGGCCACCAATCATGAGCACACGGCGGCCTCCCGCACCAGCGAGGAGGCGCGGGCGCTTAAGGATCTCGAAGACATCCCCCCACGCGGCGCGCTCGACGGGCGCCCATCCGCCCGTGAGCATGGAGAGCGGGCAGGAGAAGAGCTTCCACTGGCTCCGCCACGGGGTGCCGACGTCGCAGAGCGCGAAGACGGCGCCGGCTCCGGCGGCGAGTATAGGGCTCCGTGGCTTGGAGGGGAGCGAGAGGGGATGCTTCATCCACTTGGCGGATCCGGACGGGGTGTAGGAGAGCGCGGCGAGCTCGGTGAGGACGAGCACGACGCCTCCCGGGCCAGCGAGGACGGTGCCGTGGCGCGCCCAGGCAGATCCGAGCGGGGGCAGGAAGCTGTAGGTCCCCGCGAAGGGGTTGCAGACCGCGAGCGATTTGGGCGGGTGAGCGGCGGAGGTGGAGGACGACGACGACGATGACGACGAGGATGGGAGGGAGGCGGAAGTGGCGGTCTCGACCCAGAGGTAGAGGAGAGTGGGAGAGGAGGCGACGGGGGAGAAGGATTGGTTGGGGAGGAAGGCGGAGAAGGGGAGGCGGAGCCAGTGGCGGCGGTCGGGGTCGAAGGCGTGGAGGCAACCGCCGCCCTCGGGGCGCGGGTGGCGGAGGAGGAGGAGGCGGAGGTTGGGGAGGAAGGAGAGGAAGTTGGGGGAGAGGGTCTCGTGGAAGAGGCGTGATACCAGGCGGCAGACGACGGCGTCGCGGAGCGGGAGGCGGAGGAGGACGTTGTGGAGCGCGTCCGGCGGCAGCAGGTGGATTGGGGCGGCCGCCGCCATGGATGCGTCGCCGGCGTCGGAATCGGCCATGGGCGCCGCCTGAGTTTGGTGGGGAACTGAGCCGGAGGAGGAGGAGATAGCGGTGCGATGCAACACGGGGGTATTTCCGTCATTTCGCAGCCAGGCTGTAGTGCGGAGGAGTAGTATAATACGGTGGGTTCACCTACTCGTTGGTCAATCGACCCGGCTCTATGCGAGTGGGTCCCAGTGTAAGGTTGGGCCCACTGGCAGTGTGGTGTGTAAGGAAGATGCGAGTGGAGCACGTAGGTGGTGGTGACGGGAGACGTTGCGGCGGCTGTGGCGTCGCGATCCCTTCCGTTCCCCTTCCCACCACCGCGCTACTCCTCCTGCAGGTGGGGTCCACTTGTCTGTCAGTGCTCCCTTTTCTTTCCTGGCAAGTGGGGCAATAATATGGTAAGGCCCACCTGTCCGTGCTTGGCCGTATGCCGGCAGGTACAGCGTGTGGTGTTTGTTTGGGTTTGTACAAGAAATGGGCTTCATGTCACAAGAAATAAATGGGCCGTTTGACTCTCGAGGTTCGCTTTTCTTCTTGGTAGTGGACCGGGCGACCGGCCCATTTACCCAGCCCACTCCACTTCTGCTTCTCTACACGGTGTAGACTACACCTTTACATGCAAAAAATGCAGTCATGCACTCATGCAGGCAGACACTAGAGGTGCGGTGAGCAGAGCAGAGCACGTTTTGTTTCAAGACAGCATTTTTAGTTTTAGTTTTTTGTTTTTTTGCAGAAAGAGAGAGCATGTTTCTGGCCGGCAATACCAATTCTTTGTTGTTTTTCCAACGATCAATCGATCATGCGCTGGAAAAGGCAGGTCTTGTTGTTGTTGTTTATAAATCAAAGCAAAAATCTATGGGCTGACCAAACTGAATGCACGCATGATGCATGCTCGCTTGGGCAACCCCAAGGGCCAAGGCCACCCTCATCGATTAACTAATAATAATATTCTACACTGCAGGAAAGAAAAAACAGAGAGCATTTAGGACAAGGAAGGAAGAAATGCAGTGGTCAGTGTACAATGAAAAACAAAGCAGAGAAAGCGAGACGCCACCACTGGCATCAAACAGCTGATACAGTGGGTAAAGTAGGGATCGGGGATAAGATTGATAAACCGGAAAGATGGATTAGAGTGGTGCCTTTCGTGTGGACGCCATGCTTATCCCGCACTATAATCACTCTTCTATTGTATCTGTATTACTGTGTGTATGTGTGTCTTCTTAGTTCTTGCCCCCTCTGATTAACCAATTGATCATCCATGACGACTAGCTCATCATCATGCTTAATTTGCTTTCATTGTTCCGGTCGGCTGCATGCACACTTGGGCCGTTGCAAAAACTTGCAGCAGCAGATAATTAAGCTACCATCTCTCTGATCAGGGTCCTTCAGTGGCTGCCGATTCAGCACTCACTCTTTGCCCCGGTTTCATGATTAATTAATGCAGAAATTCTCCCACTAGATCGACAGATGGTTTTGTTTTTTTACTCCCATCATCTCCAACATACATGGATACCATCAAGTAGCGTACCTAACATCTTGACCAGCTCTGCTATCTATCTCTGCACTTTGTCGTCGTTCGTCGTCGTCCTTGTCTTTCTTCTTTGTAAACTCTTGTCTTCTCTTCTGTTGATCGATCATCTTTGCCCATACAGCCGGCCCAGCAGGGACTCCACATCTGCCTTTTTTTTGCCGTTTGCAAAGTTGCGCTTCCGTTCATCACTTGTCGTCTTCCCTCCAAAGTTCATGTCTAATGTTCATTTAAAGCTTTCCTTTAATTTTGCTTGGATAGAAAAAGACAACAGTTTCCACGAGAGGGATGCCTGCAATTTGCTTAGTTGATTTGCAGACGCATTGATAATTATTTTTGTATACTACATTTTGGCTGATATAATATATATGCTTTTCCTTTCCTTCTTCGTCCGTTCTTTTGCGAGAGGAGGAAAATGAGTAACCGGGTCTGTTCTTTAATTTTTTCCGTCTTGGATTCTTATGTTAAAAATGCAATTCCACTCCCAGGCACTGGCCGGGTCAGTCATGCCGTAAATGTGAAGTGACAATTGAGGAGATAATCAATAATTATGGCTTCATCAGACAAGGAGAACATTCCCTGTCAGTTTAACTTAAACCGAATCCCGCACGGTTTACCGTATGGAGCTAGCTAGAATTGTGTTTGAGGAGTATATAGCAATTCGAGCTAGCAACAATATCTATCATGGCATATACTCCTTTGTAAAAGCAATAAGGCATATGCTAAAGAGAGCACTAGCTGTATGTTGCACAGTGAAATGTCATTTCATTCAGGCACACATATATGCAAACGAGTCTTCTGCATTGTAGTAGTCCACCAAATGTAGAAAATTAAGGTTCAGGCATCTTTTTTCTTCAATGGATCGTTCACAGTTTCTCTGAAAGCACCAACAAGTACGTGCTAGGTACCTTACCTATACGTGGCCTGCATACAGGTGGCCTGGTAATATCGCCTAGCTATTGCTGTTAATTATTTACACACATATAAAATCTGGACATACACAATCGGCAAGCACCGATCGATTGTGAACAATAGGTGAGGTGGCTTTAATTGTTCGTGGATGATGGTGGCATCATGTCGATGAGCAATACAAAGGGTGCAAAAGTGAAGCTAAGGTGTCGGTCTAGTCTTGATAGATAATCCCCCGTCTCAAAATATAAAAAATTTATATTAGGTGGGACATATTATCTAATACTACGAATCAGGACATGAGGCATATCTAGATTTGTAGTAATAGATAATGTCACATCTAGTCTTATGTTGTTGTATTTTGAGACGGATGCAGTAGACAAAAAGAGATCATATCAAGAGATCAACGCACTGCTGCTGCTGGTCTGTTAGTGTGGAGTGCCTTTATATTAGTTGGCTACACGCCATGGGCACACACCAAAACCTCCTGAAAGCACTATAAAACACGCCAAGAAGCGTGCTCGCCACACTCATGCCCACACCCTCGATCCAGCTAACTAACAACACACTTGACTAACCTAGCTACCTGCTGACTGGCAATGGCCAACAACAAGCAGGTGGACGCGGAGAACCCGGCGGAGGTGGCCGAGGACCTGACGCAGCGCGGGAACTGGCTTCGCGCGGCGGTGCTTGGCGCGAACGACGGGCTGGTGTCGACGGCGTCGCTGATGCTGGGCGTCGGCGCCGTCAAGGCGGAGGCGCGCGCCATGGTGGTGTCCGGCTTCGCTGGCCTCCTCGCCGGCGCCTGCAGCATGGCAATCGGCGAGTTCGTCTCCGTCTGCTCGCAGCGCGACGTCGAGCTTGCGCAGCTGGAGCGCGACGGCAAGCTCGGCGGCGAGGAGGAGAGGTCGCTGCCGAGCCCGGCGCAGGCGTCGGCGGCGTCGGCGATGGCGTTCTCGGTGGGCGCGGCCGTGCCGCTGCTGGCGGCGGGGTTCATCGTCAACTACCGGCTGAGGATCGCGGTGGTGGTGGCGGTGGCGAGCGTGGCGCTGGCGGCGTTCGGCTGCGTCGGCGCCGTGCTGGGGAGGTCGCCGGCGGTGGTGAGATCGAGCGCCAGGGTGCTGCTCGGTGGTTGGGCCGCCATGGCCGTCACCTTCGGACTCATGAGGCTCTTCAAAGCCTCCGGCATTTGATCCTTCCATCCTTAATTTTTGCTACGTACTTTCAAACTGTCGATCGATCGATGATCTTTTCGCGCCATCTTCGTGCTCGATCGATCTCCTCTGCTTACAAATATATACTACTCCTACTACTTGTGTGCTCTAGCTAGCCTGCTGCTAGCTAACACGCAAAAGATTAGATTGCTTCTCTGCTCCAGCCGCCTGCATGCCTACTAGCTTACATATTACGTTGTTTTACTTCCTGCAACAGCTACTTAACTAGCTGTTTAATTGTCATCATGTATCGTCTAACTAGCTAATAATCGATCAACGACTTTACGTAGGTGAGAAATACACTGTACTGTTATTTTTATCAATAAATTAATACACTGTACCGTTGTACTCAGCTCCATATACATGCGTGCCATCCAATGCAATTAAGCTCTTGTTCCTAGTTTGTTTTTAAGCAACAACCATCCTTTTGATCTGGTTAATTAATTACTCACTCCATGCATCCCGAATTATAGCAAGCTAGTATTGAGTTTGATACTTTTATGTTGCTATATTTTGGGCTTCCATTGAATTTGACGCTTCTTATGTTGCTATATATTTTGGAACAGATCGAGAGAGTATAATGTGTACATGCTTGTCATGCATGTCTATATGTATATGTTTTTGTGATGGCCGATGGATGGCATAATTAAGGCAGCTTGACATACAGCTATGTCTTGACATATATATATGCACGACCTAATAATGATCAAACCATGTATACAACGTATTCCATGTGTAATATAATGGCAAAACAAAACCAAGCTTTTTGATGTGGCAATCATGCCTGCTCTCGCTTGCTTTTCTCCTCCTCCACATTGAGCATCAGCTAAACCAGCTATATATAGCTGGTATTTATTCTACCTTACACTCCTTTTCTCTTAAAAAACAAGAATTTTGTCTTGTCACCCACTATCTAATCTAACAAATATCCTTTTTTTCCCTTTTGCCATAGTGGATGTATGCACATCACCTCTTATCTTTTTTTTAACAGCATATCACCTCTTATCTTTTTCTTTTTCTTTTTTTGATCTTATATCACCTCTTCTCTTGGTAAATGGGATCACAACTTTTTTTGCACAAACAATATAGGCAATCTTAAAACGTTAATGGAACAGGTCGGACCGGTCGAAATGAGGCCCATTTTCATCATTTGCGCTCGCGGCTGACGTAAGCCTGTATGGAATTCCTGATGCTACTAATGGGCCGATCCATCTTCTCTCACCCCTCTCTGTTGGCATGACGTGAGATATGTCTGACTTTTGGCAGGAGACGCCTCACCATGCAACGCACAGTGAATGAAGAGAATAATGGGGATTGAGAGTAAAAGTGTAACGCATAACAATACAGACAAAAGGAAATATTTTTATATATACTACCACATTAATTACTACACCAACCTAGCAAAACGAGAGTTGTCAACTTTTTTTTGCTTGGAACTAGACAACAAATTAAGTTATGCATCATCATTGGCGTAACATTGGTACGTACGTACGTCGGTATATTATTATTATTATTCATGCAATTGCGCGGGAAATTGACAAAATCTTCATACTAGAATCATGACCTAAAACTAAGAAGCTTAAGGACTCCATCAAATTATGCAGGAAAGAGCTCATGATAGGGTTTTTTTTTTATTGCAGTCACTCTTACCGTATACATATTGAAGGGTGAACTTTGTAGGTGTACACTATACCTAAGTTTGAAATCCGCAAGTCTAAGACAAGAGGTTGCTAAGACAAACATATTTTTCTTACTACATGAACTACTGTAAGAGGTTGCTAAATATTATGCAAAACTATATATATAGTATACATATCATTATAGTTCAGGAGACATATACGAGAAGGATAAAAAGGAATTTTTTTAACATGCAAACTTTGCATGTCATTCCATCAAGAAAATAATTTGAAATATCACACTAGTAATTGTATATGGCTCTTGGAAGTGTTGTGGAGAACCCATATTGTAATGGCACGGCGTTACCTCACTTTTGAAAACCCTCGTGTTCTGCTCTTTCCAAGCTAACGGTTACATATTCTCTCAAGATAATCTCTCCCCATCGGAAATCCGTTTTATCTATCTTTTTTTATATGATTGAAAAAAAAATCCATTCCATTTGATAGCTAATGAAAAGTTTATCGCTGGCATGAAGTATTAATTATTAGAAAGATGATAAAATCGGTACATCATCTCGAGGCATACGGCTGCTACAGCTCTGTGACTACTACTTCAATGGCTAGAAAACATAAGCAAAGAAACGACAGCAAACATATTCATCATCTCCAGCTAGCAGTACAATTTCAGGGGTCAAGCATCGGCAGGAGGAGCCCCAGCAGCAACGTTGCCATTGCCGTTGCTATTACTGTTGTTGCCGGCAGGTGGTGGCGCTGGCTGCTGCTGCTGCTCTTCCTCCAGGCGGCGGCGGCGAATGTAGGTGTGGAGCTGGGCGTAGAGCGTTGATCTCCTGCCGTTTGCACGGTTGATCCTCTCATTGATCCTCAGCAGCGCAGCAGGAGGGCCCCGGTTGTTTGCTTGGGTCAACGTGAACCGCCGCCGGAGCCTCCTGACAGTGGCATCCAACACCCTGATCTGCACATGACCGATATTCACACGTACATCAGTATCATAGACATGGATGCATGCATCCCAACATATGTGTCAAAGACACAAATATATGTCGAAAAAGATAGATAGGTAGATGTACATGTACAAAAACAAAACAAAAAAATATGGTGTAAGTAGATTATAGACGAGATGTGTACGCGGCGTATGAGAGATCTCTCCATGAATCGGTCGATGTCGTTGGGCAGCTGATGGTCTGCAGGGTTCGGTTCACCGTTGCCCTGCAGATGATGGTTGCCGTTGTTGTTGCTGGCGGCGGCCATGATCGATACGAGACGGACTTGCGGTGATTGTTAGGGTGTATAGCGCTAGATAGATGCAAGGCACTGATGTGAAAAGAGGGGTGCAAACTGCGGCTTATATAAGCGTTCAACCGTGAAAAATGTTTAAGGCTAATAAATGTGCAATATCTGTCCACTGGCTGGTAGTAATCACTGACTAGTGGCTTGATGAGATTTGTTTTTGAAATTAATTCTAGATTTAATATGATCGAATTCGAAATCGATTTTGATTTGCTTGCTCGTGCAATTGAAATCCAAGCATATTTCCTCAAAATGTTCACCATGGGCCGGCAATGTAGTTCACATTTTTCTCATTCTTGTTTGAAAATGTCACTAATGTAGTTCACACAAATTTAAGTAAAACTAAACCAATCCATTTCAGTATTTCTCATGAAGCGAAGAACCTAACCAATGAAACTATGAAAGGATGGTTAAGTGATTTTTTTAAAGGTTCAAATATCAAGTTAGGGTGGACGTGCATATAAATAGGTAAAGTGTATAATACACAATTGTTTTGTGTGTGAGACACACTTCACACACAAGTGTGATGGAGGGGGCGCCACGCATGTAGGTAAGTAATAATGTATATCTAGCACATACTTTCTCCGGTCTTTTATAGATGATGCTGGCTAGTTCAAAAATGAACTAACCAGTGTCAAGCATTTTCATACGGAGCAAGTAATTCTATATAGAATTAATATTGTTAAAATATGTGAATGTATGCTCTGTGATGGATGCATAATTTTTGCATTGGGATAGAAAAGAAGAAAATATACTAGACGAAGAGATTGAAAATACGACGAAACTTTGGAAGGAAAAAAATCAATTGCAATATCCTAAATGAACCCACAATCCATGGAATGAAACATTAATGTATTAACCGACTGAACAAAGCCAACATCTTGCAATGTGTAGCGTAAACTTTTAGGAATTCAGCTGAATAACTATGACCCCATTGGCCTTGCCCCTATTATGCTTATTGAAATCGGTAAAATTAACTTTATGCCATTCTTACGAATGAAATAGGGTTCAAATGCCACTCTGATGACGCACTGTTAGTGACTCAGCCGGACCATATCTCAGTGATAGCGGGTTAAATGTATTGGCAAAAAATTAATTGCCCATAAAAAAAGAGTGAAGTGCATGGACGGTCCTTCTACGAGTGTATCATCTAAATCTCTGAACACACAAGATGCATTCTTTTTTAGTCCCTGAACTTGTCTAGGGTGCTATATATGTCCAAACACGCTCCGTGTGCTAACGTGGCAAGCCACGTGACGCCTACATGTGCCTAAGGTTTGAAAATATAAAAAACAAAGAATTTTTGGGACCCACATGTCCGTCTAATGGGTAAAAATAAAAAACATATCTACTATCTCTTAAGAGTGTGGGATGGTAGGGGTATACCTCTTCGAACCCTTTTTTAAGAGATGGAGCGTGTTCCTATATTTTTTGGAACGTTAATCCGAAATGGTGTACTCAAATTAAGGACCATAGCTTAACATAGGTTCATAGTGCTAAAATATAAAGGAATTCATCAACATTTTGCACTGAATAAATCTAGATAGCTGCTAGCTGTAAGCATTATGATCTGTTTCCATCTTCATATAAACCATCCTCTATCCTTAGCCCCACAGTCTCACACAATACTTATTCCGTATTGTATCATATATTTAGGACCCCGATCCAGTCGCGTTTGGGACGATGTCCCATGATGTTTTTTTCCCGGGACAAAGTTCCCAGTACGAAGAACTGACCCATGTCCATGTTCCATGTGACTTAGGTATAGGATGTGGAAGTCCTCATCGTTAAGCGCCTTCACCACCATCACTTCCTCCACCCCGCTTGCTTGAGTCCATGGCGGCGGTGGCCTTGTCGATCTCTCCAGCTCGCTACTTCTGCCGCCCTCGCCTCCCTGTTTATGGTGGTTCTCACTCGTCCTCAGTCCTCACATCCACCACCGTTCCCACCTCAATTCCCTCCAGCACCGACGTGATTTGAGTATTAGATCGGTGACCTCACCAACACCGTGCTTGTAGTACCAACGTCGATGGTGAGGACGATACAGAAGGAGCTGGTGGAGGCATATTTGGACGGTGTCGTCTTCTTCTCTCCTTTTCCCTCTTTCTCTCTTCTCCAATTTTCTCGCTCATGCCATTGCGGCAGGGAGGAGGCAAGCACGTGTGGTTGCTGATTTGGCCGGGCATGGATGCAGCCGGGTTTTGCGATCTGCTGAGAGCGGGGGTACTCTGCTGCTTATACAAGACCCACTAGAAAATACAAGCCATTCCAAGTGTTAAGCTCAGGACAGCGTTGAAAGAACAGGAAAGTCCTAAGCTTATCAGAAGGATGTTCATTCCAAGCGCTCGCTCTTTCTATCCCCGTTCTCTTCCCCAACCCAAGAGCGTTCTCCCCTTTTGTTCTCTGTCATTTTACTCCAAAGTGTAAGGCCCCGTTTAGTTCGTAAATTTTTTTTGCGAAAACATCACATCAGACGTTTCACCAGATGTCGGGAGGTGTTTTTGGATACGAATGAAAAAACTAATTTCACGGCTAGCCTGGAAACCGCGAGACGAATCTTTTGAGCATTAATCAGTCATTAACACATGTGGGTTACTGTAGCACTTATGGCTAATTATGGCATAAATAGGTTCAAAAGATTCGTCTCGTTATTTACAACCCAGCTGTGTGATTAGTTTTATTTTTTATCTATATTTAATGCTCCATGCATAAGTCTAAAGATCCAATGTAATGTTTTTGGAGGAAAATTTTTTAGAAGTAAACAAGGCCTAAGAAAGCCTGACTGTGTACATATCTTTTTTATGAAGAGGCCGGGCTTTTAATCCACATTATCTTAAAAAGTGAAAAATAGTAGCCCATGTAATGGCCGCAATCGGATGTAAATGTCCTTATTTTGCTAATTAAACATAACTTTGTATAGACCTGAAATATATATTGACAACTCAATAATTTTTTTCAATGGTAACATTAACATTACTACTAGTCTTCGAGGGATTTTCTCAGGAGACCTTTGTGAACCTACATAAACGGTTTCATTTTACAGTCCCAACATAACCGGTCTAACAACCCAGGTTTCACTAGGCACAACTTCATGTATACTTCAGCAATAATCGATGGTGTCTAGCGAAGTTGTCGTATCAATTAGAGCTAATAGATATCATATGAAAAGAACATGAATTCATGTCAATAAAAAATCTAGAGGGGCAGAAGCATGACAAAATAAATCCATGCCAGCTAAAACTTCACTTATTCATAATTTATAAGTATGCGACCACATGCAAATCGGTACATAGCTGGAGTAAACGAAATCATAGCCAGTCCCACAGCACTCCATTTTTGTGGATAAAAGTCTTCTCTAACTTTGCAGTTGGCACAAATACAACATTTTCACGATAAAGGTCGGACGGCACTCTACTGCCTCAAGCTTTGCAAGATATATTGAGCATACAGGTCCCTGTGGTTAAATAAACAAAAAAAAAATGTGTCAATGTATGCCAAAAGGAATAGTCGTATCTTCATACCCATTCCACAACAGACAATCACTTCTTGTTAGACAGTGGTTCACTGCAGAACAGAGAACTTACATGGAGTACTGAATGGCGTCACGGGCAGTGTTCGCAGGCAAGAATGCATCAACAGCAACCTCCTTGTTCTCATTCTTCTTATCTAAAACAGACTGTTAAGGACAGCAAAAGATGTACTAGCATATGTGACCAATGCTACAATGTATATGGGATGTAACGTTTAAAACCATAAAAACGGGCTATTAGGATACAATCTTCAAAGAAGCGTTTGATCTCTTGTAGGCGGTGAGGAGACAGCTCACTGATGTCATTGTAGTGACGGTATTCAGGATCATCAGCACAGACTGCTATTATCTTGTCATCCTTCTCACCCTGATCACAACAGCCATTTTCCCCAGTAAAAAAAAAAACAAAAAGAGTGGAGCTGTGCAATTCTTTTCCCTTTAGTACAAACAGAACAGAGCAAAAATATACCTGGTCAATCATGGGCATAAGGCCAATTGCTCTAGCTCGGAGAAAGGAACCAGGAATAACAGGCTCCTGTGTGGATTAAAAGAACATATTACCACAAGAAAATTGCACAGTATGCATATTACCACAAGAACATATTACCACAAGAAAGGTCTTGCAAGATGATCCACTGTTCTCAGACAATGTGATTTAATAATGCAAAGGACTGTTTTGTATGTTAAAAAAGAAGACTTACCTGCATCAGAACCAGAACATCCATTGGATCATTATCTTCACAGAGTGTCCTTGGAATGAAACCATAATTGTGAGGATATACAACTGATGAGTATAGGACTCGATCGACCTGTCAAATCATGAAACACAGTACCAAAAATGTAATTCTTTTTTTATAAACTCCTACAGCTTATAAATGCAGGCCTATCAAATAATATAGCACAGTAACACAAGTATATGGTGTTGGTGTATACAGTTAATTCTTTAGACAGGTACGCTAAACAATAATTATGAAATGAGTCATATTGCTCTTGAAAGGCACTCTTTTTACAAATAGAATGCATACCTTAATCAATCCAGTTTTCTTGTCAAGCTCATATTTCACTTTGCTTCCCTTTGTGATCTCAACAACCTGCGGTGTGATATTGATTAAAGTCAATAAATATTAAGTTGCACGCACAATCAGGAATAGACTGCAGATAAAGCTTCTAGCAACACACTGGTTTATTACTCAGAAGCAAATGTTACCAGCAGACTAACATTCTGTGCATTGCACCGAAATTAAATATCAATAAAGTTAAAACACTCATAATGTGACTGTGAATCTACGAATGACTCCATTTTAATTTGAATCACAATCCTAGCTACAACCCATCCAAAGGAGCTACAAAAAGGTTCAAGAAGCAAAAAAAAAAAAGAAGTAAAATTCCCATGGTAGCATATGGCTACACCTGTCACATGATACACATCATACTGCCACTATCAAAGGTTTACAGAGAAAACATGCTGAATACGCAAAAGATATGTGCTTGATGCCATGATATCAACGAAGTTTCTGACAAACTGATGGAGGTCAGCAAAGGTATTAGAAATGTTACAAATTTATAAATTTTAAAGTACACTTTCCAACTAGGTTTGCTTACGATTGGCATCTATCATTCCAGGGCTTGATTAAACTACTGAAGGTTCCAGGTTTCGGTTTAGCTTAAATTCAGTAGCATCATTCTGTTGTGTCAATAAATCTGTTCATTTGCTAGTGCTGAACTGCTGAATTCTAATTATCTATTATGCTCTTTGACTGGTGAGTAGGCTTCATTATTCCTTTACAGTATCTGTTAATTCTTTGTAACCGGTAAAAACAGCACAAATTGAACTGTAAACTTAGCAAACAGCAAAGGTTGATGCGGACTTCTATAGAGTCTATATTAATTGAACAACTATGGTTTGCAATTTCAATATGGTTCAACCCACTTAGTGGCAAACTATGCAACCTACAGACAGTCAAGAAAACCATCTATTAACACTCGGCATGAAAAAATAGCTTCTCAGCATGGATATGTCAAAGATTGCACTTACAACATTGAAGACAGCAGGAGCACCAGGGCCTGTGTAACCAAATTAAGTAAGATGATGCTTGCGTGATAGTACTTTTTGTAAGACACAAGGGAAGATGGCGAAGACATATCCATACCAATCTCAAGATCATGCCATGGATGTGCAGCTACAGACCTCCTCGATAAGGAAGACAGGATCCTTTCATTGAGCTTAGGGGCACGCCTGGGCTGCTCAGCAGCAGCATTGGAGTCCTCTTCACTCATCCTGCTATGATCATATAAAAAAAAGGGAACCATGAACCAAGAAGCATCAATAGGCTATATATAGCTGCTAAAATTATGAAAAAAGAACATTTTTTTATTAGCTTGAGTTGCAGCCTAGCAAGTCAAAGCACCTAGCAAAAAGCAGAACTGCAGCTTGCAAGCTTCTGTTTTTTTCCCTATTGGAACTGAATACAATCAGCTCTGAACAGATACAGTATACAGCTCTAAACCCTGAGGCTAGTCCATCAGGGGCGGAGCATCTGAACAACAACATAGGGCGGTTGTTGATCCGATCGATCCTAACTCCTACCTACACTCAGATCCATGGTCCCCAATATTTATGGAAAGAAACTGCTGTTAACACTCCCATCACGCAGAAACAAATCCGCAACAAACTAGAGTAGACTCGATGCGGCAACTTCCGGGTTAGATTGAACACAACAGAGAAATCCAAGTCCTGAAACATCGCGGATGAGGAGGAAGGGGGGTAGGAGGATACCTTGGGGTTGGAGGGCGAAGCGGCGGCGCGGTGGAAAGTGGCTGAGGGGAATGGAGGCGCAGAAGGAGAACCAATCAGTCAAGCATCTCTCACTCTACCCTGGGGCAAATGTAATCAGCAGTACTCTTATTAAAGAGGGAATGACAATTTCTACTTAACTCCCTCTTTCCAATGTTTAAATACAAAATGAGTCCCTAATTGCAAATCTTAATTCTTAATGAGTGCTGGTGCGTGTCTCGTGTGCAACCTTTGCTCTCTGGAGCTCCCAGCTTTTGGCAGCGAGTGGGGAATATGCTACTTATATCACCCATACCTCCCTTGATGCAGTATTTTATTTACTCATCACATAGTAGATACATTTTTATTTTTTCTTTTGTAGAGTAAAAAAGCATGTCACTTTCAAGGACTCCCCTTTCATTTTCGTTTTAGTTCTCCTAATAATATAGAGATGTTGGTCGTCGCAGAAATGCAGTTTTATTATCACTTGATACAGGATACAGTGCTAGACTGATTAGCATAATTCAGAATATCCGGCAGGGCGGAGCTGCTATTGTGACAGTGGGATCAGTTGACATCAATGAAATTTTAGTATCCTAAGTACCTCACTTAATTCTACCATGGATGACACCACTGGCCTAATTGCTTTGACACCACTACCCAGCCATAGTTGGCCTAATATCTGGTCTTTTGATCAGCCCATCGACAGGACAGCAAAGAGCAAGGGCCTTCAGTCTTGCAGCCCAACAAAACTAATTAACTAATGTTGTTTTTGCCTGCCTACCCGTTCCTATGCCTTTCAGTCTTCAATCTTGACTCTCCGAGTCTTCCACCGTAGAATACGAAGCGTCCAAGCGAAGGAACCAAACGTAGGCACTAGGCAGGCAACACGCAGCAAGCAGAGGCAGCTGCATACGGCCAGGCCGGCGGTGAGTAGGCGAGAAGCAACCAAGAATCCAAGATCAGCAACCTGCGACCATGTGAGTTCTCTTTTGCACTAGATCAACAAATCCCCCCAATTTTCCATCCAATTTGCATACGAATTTTGTTCTCAGTTCTCACCTACTTGTGAAGGACTCAAGAGGCCAATCGGTTAGTTTCCTAAATCTGACATGATTAAATTGGGTTTTGATTTGTAGAATTTTATTTATCTCTGAGGCTATTCTTCATCGGAGCATCACACATACGAGAAGACATACTGAGCACTATTGTCTGCTAGACTGCTACTAGGGCTTGGGATTTGGATTTTCAAATTTGGATCTCTTCAATCTCCACTGATTTCAGGTTCAGTTAATAACTAAAAAATAGCAGATTAGCAGGGCTGATTCTAGTACAACTATTTTACTTTGAGTATGTGGCCATGGTTAGTACTTTATAATTTAGTTCACCAATTGAACAGGTACCATGAATACTTTGGAACGATTCTACAAAAGAAAATTGCCACATGCTGGTGATGAAGGGACCAGTACTGATCAAGGCACCGGCACGTCAAACATCAACGTTACTTCTCGTAATTCTCGGCCTTCTTTAGTACTTTCACCAAAAGATGTCAATTTAGATGATCTTCCATATGATCCAGCTGATCGAAAGAGAATCACTGAATAACCTGGTCTGAAGCTACAAGATCAAGTAAGAAGAAGATACTTGATGCATGGTCCACACCGACCACAAGCTGAGTTCAAGTATCCACAAACACTCATAGCAGGCACGGCAAGACGTTTTAATCCTAAATGGTTTGAAGAATATAGTTGGCTAGAGTACAGTGAGAAGGTGAATAAAGCCTTTTGCCTGTACTGCTACTTATTTAGAGATTGTATTGAAGGACAAGCTAGAAATGATGCATTTGTAGTAACAGGTTTCTCTTCGTGGAATAAGAAAAATAGATTAGACATTCATGCAGGTGGAACAAATGGTTTTCACAATACGGCTGTGAAAAGATGTAATAATCTGTTAAAGCCAAACCAATCAATTGTTGCTTCTTTCAACAAGCAGACTGATGTTGCAAAAGAGAAGTATTTTATTCGACTAAGTACTTCCATTGCTGCTACTAGATTCTTACTGCATCAAGGATTAGCTTTTCGGGGTCATGACGAGTCAGTAGAATCAAAGAACAGAGGGAATTTTCTAGAGTTGGTGAAGGCTTTCGCCGAGGAAAACGAAAAAATTAAGAATGTTGTGCTAGGAAATGCTCCTAGTAATCATCAAATGGTGTGTCCAGAAATTCAAAAAGACATCGCTCATTGCTTTACAGAGGTAACAACGAACCATTTTTAAATTTAATAAATTATGTATCAACTCTCAGTAACGATCTACAATGTACAATGTTTTTATGTACAGGTCATAGTAAATTCCATCATTGAAGAGATTGGTGGTGATGTGTTTTGCTTGATGGTTGATGAGTCCGCTGATGTCTCAGACAAGGAATAAATGGCTGTGGTTTTGCGGTATGTCGACAAATGTGGAGTTCTCAAAGAAAGACTTATTGTTGTAGTTCATGTTAATGAGACAACAACTTTATGTCTCAAATCTAATATTGATAAATTATTTACAAAGTATAAATTGAGCTAGAAACAAGTTAGAGGCCAAGGCTATGACGGCACAAGCAACATGAGAGGTGAATTTAACGGTTTGAGAGCTTTGATCATGAGAGAGAATAGTTCAGCATATTATATTCATTGTTTTGCTCACCAGCTACAGTTGGTCATAGTTGCAATAGCTAAAAAGAATGGTGATGTCAGTGATTTCTTTGACATGATATCTCTTCTTAATGTGGTTGGAGCTTCTTGCAAGCGAAAAGACATGATACGGGAAGGTCAGCAAGAGAGACTAAAGAAAGCAGTAGGCATTGGGCAGATCTGTACTGGGACAGGATTAAACCAAGAGCAATCACTTCAAAGGCCCGGTGATACTCGGTGGAAGGCCCGGTGATACTCGGTGGTGTTCCCATTATAAGACTCTTAAGAGTCTGAATAGTTTGTTCCCATGTGTTATTGATGTGCTCAAATATGTGGAAAAGAAGGGCCCAAATGATACTAAGAAACGTCAAGCCCGTGGGATCATTGATTATCTTGAAGATTTTGATTTTGTGTTTCATTTGCACTTGATGTTGTTGATCCTGGGGCATGCTAATGCTCTGTCACTTTGTTTGCAAAGGAAAGATAGAGATATATTGGACGCCATGCTAGAGGTGGAGGCAACCAAGGTAAAATTTCAGGAGATTAGAGATGGTGGATGGGAAACTTTATTGGAGAAAATATATTCATTTTGTTATGAGCATGACATCCCTAGGCTAGATATGGAAGAGGAGTATATTGATCGTCATAAACCAAGGAAAAAGACAAACCGCACTAATTACCAACACTATAGATGGGACTGCTTGAACC
>CM002482.1:22945036-22994029 GCA_000325765.3 Leersia perrieri
CAAAATGCTTCTATGAGAGGTAAGGAACAGTGCAAAGCATAATCTTATTCTACTTAGTACTACTATCAAATATAAATTATGACATGTTTTTTCGTCTATTTTCAGGTTGCTCTACACCCTACCTTTGATGTTAACTTTAGATCTTTTGAATTATAGTGCTAATGTGCTATGATAATCCATATTGTGCTTAATGATCGGGCGTTTGGATTAATATGCGATTTTGGTTAGTCTTTTAAACTTTATTGTTTATCCTTATGTTTTACGCATTCCATATATTATAATATTAGTTTACTAGAAGTCATGTTTCTCGGCAAGTTCACAGTGACACCGTCCATCCAAAATCCTGGATCCCCCCTCATATCCGGTCCTTGTCACATGGTTGACAGTGGCAGGCTTTGCCTCCTGAGCTCACCTCGCTACAGTCCAGTCTCTCCACCATATATTATCAGCTTTTCGATTCGATTGCATGGAGTTTCTTTTTTTTTTTTACTCAGCTCGGTCACACAGACAGCACAGGTAAACAAACTACAGGGGTTACGGCACCCTGCATTGTCCTTGTAAGTAATTACATTATTACTAGTTGTATTACATGACGCTCCAGCAGCATCCAATGCTGTCTTGCTCCGTACTAATTAAGCTACACGAATGGAGATCGGAGATCACAGAAGTACAGGACAGGACAGCGTGCGTATATACTCCAAGAACAGGACGGTTGAATTCATTGATGTGTTTTGTGCAGGGAAATGTGAAAACGAAATGCTACTGGCAGAGTGGTACTTACTGTAGTAGAGACGAAGCGTAAAAAAAGAGAGAAAACGCTCGAGTAGCTCAGGAATTGAAGAAGGAAAACGCCAGCGAATGGAACAGAAAGGAAGCATGTCATGTGTGTCGCTCGTGTGGTAATCATGGATTTATCTCCTCTCTTGCAATAATTACTGGATGGATCTACTGTTGTATCTAACCTTCTCATCCTTCTGCTCGCTTCGCTTCTCTTCACTTCACTTGTAGAAGCTGCTGCTGCTGCTGCTTCGATAACCTAGAAGCAGAAGCTGAGAGTGAGAAATCAAAACACTAAATCTGAGCGAGACTGAGATGGATCAGCACCAGCATCATCATCAGCAGCAGGGGATGCGGCTGAGCAACATGGGGATGTCGGAGGCGGTGGCGGTGGGGGAGGCGTCGTACATGGGCGTCGGCGGCGGCGAGGTGGTAGCGCGGGATGCGGCGGCGGCGGCGCTGGGGGCGGTGGTGCAGCTGCACTTCGACAAGACGCTGGAGAAGAAACGTGCGGCGGACGCGCAGAAGCAGGAGCTGTGGCGGCTGTTCCTGGGCTTCTTCCTCTTCCTGGCCGTCGTCCTCTCCGCCGTCGCCCAGTCGCCGCCCTCCCGCCTCCAGTGCCGCCACCTCTGGGCCCCCGCCGGCCTCCTCTCCCTCGCCCACCTCGCCTTCTACGCCGCCGTCGCCCACCACCTCCGATGCCTCAACGGATTCAGGTGCTGAAAGATTCCTCCTTTTTTTCTTGTGGGGAAAAAAGCTTCTTCCTTTGACATTGTGACTTCCATTGCCTATCAATTTCGACCACTCACCTTCAAATTGACAGGTACCAGCGGCGGTGCCACAAGCTGACGCTGGCGCTGGCGGCGGACAGGCTGCGGATGCTCAAGTCCGGCGGCGAGGTGGTGGCGGCGGCGGACGTGGAGGTGCCGTACCAGGAGCCGCCGGAGAGCTACCTGGCAAAGTTCAAGAGAAGCTGGGCCATCCACTTCGCCTTCCTTATCACCACCTTCGCCTTCTCCGTCGCCGCCGCCGTCCAAATCCTCTGCTTCTAGTAGCTTCATCAGCTTTGTCATGTGTAGTACTCTACTGAGAGATCTCCTCTCAACTACTCCAATCTCCAACTAGGATTTGATTGTTTCATTGGTTATCAGATCAAGAATTGTTTTTTAGTCTCTGTAATCCCTCGCCCCCTTTCTTTCTCTCTTGTCTTATCCATTGTGATTCATTAGCAGAATGTTCTACTACTACATTATCTCGAGTGTCAGTCTCAAGTGTCACACTCACATTGTACAAGCAATCTTGAATGTGCAAAGTACTACTACAGTACTCTATATAGGAGTATGATCTCTCTTGATGAGGATTGGTTTGTGAGTTAAAAGCTGCCAAGGTTGTTGATACCATGATTGATGTTTATTTAATGCACTCATCGCTTTTAGCACTGTACTCTTTGCTTTCTCCCGGCCCAATCATAATATCCACATCGTCCAGAGATTTCTTTATGTCTATCAAATCACTCCTTATTAAAGTATGTAACACGCACAGTACGGTACAAGTACTAAGAAACAGCAAACAGGTGATCTGGCTTAATCACCTTTTCTCATATTGTGTGTGTATGTTTATTTCTGTGACAATGTCTGTTTTATTCATTGAAGGAATTGAAATAAAATCAAATGAAAGGAATGAAGGTTACAGTGACATAGTACGTACATGTATTGTTACAACACAAATCTGCTTCCCTGTCTAGCTTTGTGAGTTGATGAACTGAATTTCTCATTCCCACTGATGTTCTGAAGCAAAAGAGGCCACCATGGATGCTGAGTTACATGCTTGCCAAGTTGGCCTCTTCAAGCTTTCAAGTACAAGCCTGCCTTGGAAAGCCTGTTACTGAGAGTTCATCACAGCCTAATGCGACTGGAAAGCTTCAGCCACTATCAGATGCAAGAAGAGCACAGCTAAGCAGCCTTAAGGACATTGCAAAGAGAGCTGTATGCATTGACGCAGAGCTTAAACTTCTCCTCAGCTACGGCCTGGGCACATATGTAAAGCAAAAGCATATAGTTATACCCTCTGTGGTTTTGCACGTTGGTTTATTACATACAAATCAGTACATTGGCTACATCAAGGCATTGTCGTATGCTGTTGTTTAATCACACAAGAAGGCAATGGGTTACCTGTGATGAGCCCGGGTGTTTGTCAGGATGCCACCTCAGAGCAGATGCCCGGAAACTGCACATCGAAAGTAATTTTGGTGAATGCTATGGGAGCACTACTTGTAGTGCCATATTGCCATACAGAAAATGCAATGATAGTAATGTTGCCAAAGTTCATAACTTACGCAGTTTTGACATCATCTAGAGTTAGTGGACCACGAGGTGGTAATCCAAGGATGACCCTGTGTGCATGTGATCCAATGTTGGTTGTTTCCCGGGTGTCATCCTCGCTTTCATCGTCGCTATCGCTACAAACTCGCTCTCGCTGTGATTCATCAGTCCATCTAAAGCTGGACGATGAATCTCTGAAGCTAAAATTCTCCCACGATATATGAGACCAGGTAAAACGATGTTTCTCACCAAACATAGCTTCAAATATATTGTCAGGATGCACATAATACTCCTCACGGAAGAAATTGTAGAACCTCTCCCTGTCCTTTTTACCTGCAATAAAAATTAGAAGAACATTCTTACCTATGTGCCTTTTGTGGTGTCCTATAAACTAACTTGAAGTGATATGAGTGAGTGGGCAACAACACAAATCCATGTGACACAACAAAGCTGCAGTTAAACTATGCATTCTTATCAATTCACTACAACTTGCTAAATAGCATTATCGTTTACAATATGAAGTATGAACTAATCACATAATGAAGTGTGAATGTACTCATATATATGTTACATAATTTTGCAACATTTACAAGCCCCATTTAGTAACATCTTGATGTGTACAGTTACAGATACACAGAGGAAATAGCAGAAAAAAACAAAGCATAAAAGCCTACAGCTGTATTTGGTTCAAGGAACAGGGTTAAAATGTTGCTTAGCGGTTCAACATGCACACATACCTGAGCGTTAACCTGTTCAAATACTTGTGATCATACTAACAAATGATTAATTTAACCCACCATGCATGACCTTAAGACACCACTGAAGTGGATACATGATACTTCAGTTATGCACAAAACCACATGACTAGATTCAATCATTTGAGGGCGAAGGCCGTATGCATCTGTTTTCATTTTGGAAGCGAAACATACTTTTTCTCTGACGGTGTACTCCTTGATGCGACTTTGCTGATCCATGAAACTTAGATCCTTTCCTAGATGTTTTAAATTTTGGGATATCATGTGAATTAGCAAAGCTGCTGGTATTTGCACCCTGTATAAACATTCATGTATTGCAACATCATATGTTATTGGTTGTTTTCGCAAATCTCTTATCCTAACTGGAATAAAATATTACCATCAAAAGTACATTGAAGGATAAAAATGTGCAAATGACTACAATTGAAATTATCACCTGTACATGAGGTGAACTCTTTCCATAAAGAAGATAATCTTTTAGGGCCTTTTTTCCTTCTGCTCGTTTTTTACGAACAACATACCTCTCGTAATTCTGTTGCAAAGTTATTTGTCAGAACAATCGTCTTACTGAGAGTCTAAATGGCTAAAAAGATCACAAGAATGGAACAGAAGTGCTGAAAGTATTAGCAACACTCAGACACGTCATCAATGTGGCACATGTAGTAGGAGAGGCAGAGAATACTTATGTTGTTCATGAGATAAACAGAAATCCAGCTATTTATGTACTACTCTGTCCTAGAGCAGCTATAACAAAATATAATGGCTTATTTTATTCACATGAGCAAGCAGGCACTCTAAAGGATAAAAATGCTGAATTTACAAAAATACATCTAAGACCGTTCCTTACAACCCCTACTATTTACCAGACCACTTGTATTGAGTGCACTAGTTCCTTTTATTGCATCAAGGATCAACCTAAACTGACAGGTCAAGCTCCTTCAGTTTGAGAAAGTTGGATTAACATTCAATAAGCTGATAAATATAATGGAGATGTTAAATCGTACCTTGGATAGCTTCCGCGCTCCATGCTCATGCTGAATAACGAATTGGTAGCAGGAAGCTTGTATTAGCATATAATCTATGCATATATGGAATAAAGCAAAACATAAATGCTGTAAATCATAATTTGTACACTATCAAGTGGAATGGTTTTGGTTCAACAGACAACGAAACACAGCTGTTCATAGGTACTCCTACTGATTAGTACCACTGACATGGTCTAATTACTTAAATTGTTGTTTAAATCAGAGAATAACAGTTTGATTTTTTGTTAATAACTAGCTAGGTATGTGCATTCATTTTTACGGAGACCAACCAGGCATACTCAATCGCGATATAGCTGACTCAGGATTTCAAGTTTGGCAGTTAATAAGTTTCGCTGTCTATTGTAGCATTGGACTGAGATGCTTGGTTTCAGAACATAAAACAGCAAGTTGCAGAATAAGCATCGGTCGATCGATTAGCACATTTGAAATAACCTTGACAGAATCGGACTCGCCGGGAATTTCTAAAGGCTCTATTATCAAAGAGCACCACGGGCAGTACAAAGCCGCCGGGTATGTTCCTAACTCCTGTTTGCAAATCGGAACAGCTCCTCTCAGTGCCATTTCTTGGGCACATTGTGCACATGGTGAATCGATCGATGGTGGTGGAATAAACGGAACCAACCAATTGGACTATCACTTATATGCTCTCCCCACACATGACATCGCGGCAACGCATCCTCTTATCTTTGCCTAACAAGATGTTGGACAGGATTCCCAAAATGGGTTAGGGGGAAGGGAAAAGGGAGGACAGGACTGACCTTGCAATCGAACTTGTCCTTCCACTTGGCGGAGGAGACGGGTGTGGAGTGGAAGGAGGCAGCCATGCCCATGCGCGTGGTCTCGAGCAGCAGGTGGGTCCTCAGCACGCTCCTCCATGGCGCCGCGGCCTGCATCTTCGCGTGGCCGGAAGAGGGGATCGGTGGAGACGAGAGGAGGGGAAGGGGGAGAAGAAAAGGAAGCCTATTTAGGTAGTAGCGTGTAGGGCAACTCCTCCTCCTCCACTGAAAATTGCAGGCATCTTCTTTTTCTTCTTCCCTCCGAATCTCTCGACCACCGTCTCCCTCGCCGTCCGTCCGTACGACGCCGCCTCTCGGAATCTCCTCCGCGAGAGGTGGAAGGTTGAAGAAAGCAAAGGAAGAAATTAGGTTGGCTGAATTTAGGCCCACGTGCCTAATTTGAGTGGACACTTGCAGTGCATATTACATGGGCCGAGTTCAGGCTGGCCCGGTCCATGTATCATCTGCTCATTGAAATGGCAAACGTCAAAGTCCCAAAAAAATCACTTAAAAATGCAATTTTTCAGAAATATCATCGTACAAACGACATATCCTATAAATACCATTATCATTAGGATATCATTAGCATTTCTCAGTTGTGATATATGATGATGAATAGTGTGTTTAATAACTTAGGGTGGACGGATTATGCAATGTTTCATCCCACACCATTAAATACATTGTTTATTCAATAGCACTTATCAGAGAAATGCTAACGAAACCCTAATGACGATGATATTTCTGGGATAAAGTCGTTTGTACGTTGGTATTTCTGGAAACTTGCATTTGTCGATGACAGTTCGTAAATTGGGAGTTTGTTAATGTTATTTTTTAGATTTTCTTTTTATTATTCTTTTTGGAATTATAATCTCAAGTAAGAAGATGGCACACCTTTGTTCTCCCTCTCTCATTCGATCTGTGATTGAATTTGTTGTACCTGTTATTGTTTATTTTTCTCATCTTATTTAATTTGTGAGAAACTGAAACTGTGATGGTGATGTCAGTGCGGGAGGCTAAGGGTGCCTGCCTAATTTCCACCAAACTGGCCTTTCTATTGTTCCAACTTATCAATAACGGTAGCTAGGGACACATGCATCTATACAGCACATCTAGCTAGCTAACATTGGAGTGTATATATGTGATGCATAGTTAAAGGGAAAAGAAAAAGATAGCAAAGCATGATACCTAGCTTGCTCGACCAGCTCGATATATCGATCGATCGATCAGGGTATCAGCCTAGCTAGATGCCCCGCTAGGCAGCTAGCTATCTAATGAGCAACCATATCTCCATATGGTCATCATATCAAAAGGACACGAATGCCGGTACCAGATTAATCAGTTCACTGACTGCAAACTATAGTTAGATGAATAAGTTGGGCTTTACAAATGCATCGATCAGTCTGTTCTGTATATAAATCCACAGAAAAGAGGTAGTCATGTTTAGTATAGCTTCTACTATAAGAGTGGATGGAGTTAGTAGCTACCTGAATACCGCTCCACTTATAGTGTAAATTTTAGAAGAAGGGTTACTTCCCACTTTATATTATTGATATAAAGGATATTAAAAAAACGTTTAAGTATAACTTCAGCTTACAACTCTACTACACAGGAATTTTAGAGCTGGAGATGTACCAAATGACTCTCAGTGTGAACTAGCTAGCTAGCGAATTTTATTAAAGATGGTGCATGAGTACGTAGGTCGCTGTCAATAAAGATTGATCTCTCGGTGTACGTATATCTATATATCGATCGATCAAGCAAACTAATTATCAAAAGCAGCTGGGGTTCTATACGTACGGCTGGTTGAAAAGGACGATAATATTGCTAGCTAAAGTATATATATAGCTGCATCCATTCTTCCCGGTGTTTATTTCCTTATAATTCTGTTTTCTTTCAGAAAAATTGTAAAAGTTGATTAGTGGCCAGGTCAAGGCTACGATACGTTCAGCATTTAAAAGTTTCTTAATCTTCTACTGGTACTCCTCTGGAAAAAAATTGACAAATCCTAACTTTCAATAAAAAGATTCAAGGAGGAGAATTTCAATAGGGACTGTATTGATATATTTAGGTGAATGACTAGAGATATTGAATTAAGTGGGCTAATTGGATCCATGCCATTGTAATTTTTTAAGATTTCTTTATGAGTCAATGATATGTATAGAATTAGAAGTTGATTTTTTTTCAAACAAATTAAGTTTAAACTCTAAGAGTTTGTTTGTTTTAGGAGAGATCGAGAGTACGTATTAGCTATAACTATTTAGTCAGCCTGTCTCGGCTGCTTGCTTGGACTTCCAAAGGTAGCCCACATCAAATTGAGGGAAAATACAGAATCTGACTTAATGAAATGTGGTTCTTAATTAATATAGTCTGTATAATCTACACCTCTCAACATAACATTTATGTGGAATAAAGGGACCGATATTTTCCAGGATTTGGTTCAGATGTCAGCATATGCATGCACCCACCTAGCTAGAATATATGCCGTTTTATTAATTTTTGTGGTACTACGTACAATACTATAATTTTCAATGTTCCAAATAAAACCAGTGCATATATGTGTGTTGCATCAGCTTTCTTTTGTAATTAATTAAGAGTACATTTCTTTCTTTCTTTCTTTCTTTCTTTTAATTTGTACAAAGTCCTCGATCGGATATATATAAAACGGCAAATTAATTTGTTCTGAATAATTAACGATGAAAATGGAGGAGGGATGCCTCTGCATTAATTAGCCGTATTGACTATATATTCGATCGTTTTCATAACTTAATTGTAATTACATCATGGCTCACCTCATCGATCAGTAGCATACTGCAACAGTACTAGTATGTGTCGAAGTGCGCGGTTGCAACTTCCCTGAAAACACTGCGTGAAAGCTACTGGTAGCTAGCATGCATGGAAAAGAAGCAAGACTTGCTAATTGTGCTTTTTGTTTGAGGCAGACAAGCGGCATCGTTTTCGTGCGTGCATTCGGGATCCGGCCACCTATGTCAAACACACGCATGCATCCATGTTAATTTCTATGTGGTTTCATGTTTCTGTCGATAATCACGCATGCACTACTAGATAGCTTAGCTACTCTGTTACGATTCAAATACATGGCACCACATATTGGGGTAGAAGGAAGCAAAAAGATCGGTGTATCGATCGATCGATCATACGGATGCTTAACTTTGCAATGTTGCGATTGGACTTGCAAAGTTAAAAGCGCAACATTGATCGATTCAGAAGAACAAATTAATTAAGCACGAGTTATGGAATTTTCACGTGCATGGACCCGGCCGCATGCTTAACTATGTTGATCTTTGTTGCTGTTTAACTTGGATATACTTGGATCCATCGATCATTTGTCAATGAATATACATATACTCGTGATCGATAATGACACATTATTGTTATATATTGATGAACAAATAAGTGACCTGAATTTTTTTTAGCAACATGCATGCAGGAGGTGGTCTCGACAAGTTTTGGGCTCAGCAGGTACCGACAGGTGGGGTCGTCGCTTCTATGTATCTCAAGATTATGTCGCTCGTTAAAATTACATGCAGGAGGTGGTCTCGACAGGTTATGTCGATCTGATCTTGAGATACATAGAAGCCATGCATGTTGCTCGTTAAAAATAAACAAGATGTGATGGGCAGAGATTACATGCGGCGGTGGCGAGTGGAGGGTGTGTAGATTAATTCCACACGCACCACACGCACGGATATTGCATGTTTACCTCTTTCGGCCGCGCGCGAAGCTTCTTACCGTAGACCGCCGCAGCCGGGGCCGGCCGTCTAGCTTTAGCTGGCTAGCTAGTACGCCCTCCTCCTGTATAGATTGCGTGTATTAAATATAGACTTAAAAAACAACTATTTTTTAAGTATTTTATGAGACAAATTTTGAGCCTAATTAATCTGTGATTAGACAAGACCGTGTTGCAATAAACATATGCTAATCATGAATTAATTAATCTTTATAAATTCGTCACACAATTTATAAGCGAATTATGTAATTAGTTTTTTATTAGTATCCGAACACCCCTTCCAACATCCAATGAACAGGGTTCACCATGCCGCCACGGTTACCGCGGTATGGTTGCCGAAATTTGTCAAATTCTTTTAAAATTTACAAAAAATTAATGAATTTCTCGTGATTTTGTCGGCAGTTACTGCGATTACCATGCGCGTATGTTTGATTTGATCGTCCGTCTTCTCCAAAACTTCACGTGATTATATATTGATTGTTTTGCTATTTAAGATACTTTAAGCCTGATATATAGTTTTGTATATTAAGAAAATGGTTAGGCGTATATTAAAAGGTCACCAGTGACATACATTTTAGAAATGACAAAGTAGTGTGTGTGGTAGCTTTCTAAGGACAATCAGCCTATCATGTTAGTATGTTTGGAGCCGTCTAGTTTACATATATAAAGACAATCTTAAAATTTTTTGTCACTTTCATACTACCGAGACATCTTAGTCAAGATTCCTACAACTACTACTGAATGCCTATGCAATTCACTTGTCCTCAACTTCTCGTCCATGTCACCACCACCACGCTCCTACACTCCTCACGCTTATGTCTTGTTGGTGTATATAAGCCCCACCCTCGCTGTCCTCTTAACCTCTTCCTTCTCATCCGCTCTTTTTTTATTACATTAAGCCTAATAGTGTAGGAGGGATACACCCGCCTTCCTCCTCTTCTCTGGCAACTCTCAAGCAGCCATGCCTCATAACCACATCCAGATGAATCTATATTGGCATGATGAAAACCTTTTATAAATCTGCAACTCTGGCAACATAGCCTTCTCTCCCAAGTCCCAATTAACCAACCCTCTATCCGAGAGACCCCTCTTCTTCCCCCCAACCCACGCCCCGAAACCCATAACCTTCACCTATCGTTGACATCTACATGACTACTATGTCATTTTAAGTCGCTATCTTTTTTAACTGAGTCTTGGTTTAAATCCTACGTTTCTTAGGATTCAACGTCACTAATATATTTCAGTTTCCTTTAAGTTAATGTTATGTAATTATATTTTATCATCTTGCCACCTTGATTATGGCCACACTTTCTCTCTTATCCCTGAATCCCTTGTTCATGTCAGTATATATATCCCGATTCCCGAATGCTTACAAATTATCATATTAAATTAGGGAAAAATGATGTACATTATTAGATTATGCTGAGTCTATATAAAATAATAATATTATAAATACAGAAATGAGGCTTATATATGATGCCCAATTCTACTTTTGGGCAAATTACTTTCGTGTTCATATGCAAACACTTAATAGTTCACACTGGGAAAGCACCGTTGGTATGGTACATGCTGGTGTCATAGGTACATGCGTGCCTTCACCCTGTCAAGGTTTGGACTATCCCGGTGTCCACAAATATTACACAAGCACGTAAGTGATTGTTTAGTAATCTAATGAGACCCAGAATGTGTTATTGTTTTTTCTCTCTCTTTAAGCGTGCATTAGGTGATGTAATCACGGCATGTAAATGTGTTGTTATATGTTTAGAGGTGTGTATGTGCGTGAGCTCTGGCATGTAATAACGAATTAATAATAGTCGATGCTGATATTATATCAATTGGACTTGACGGGTGCCTGTATTTACGGCCAATATATTTTTATTGGTAGGTGATACATCCGTTGAGGTGTTTGTGATGACTTCGTTAATCTCGAGATATATCAGTCCAATCATCGGAAATTTATAGGGATAGTATATGCGTATGTGTGTTGATGATGTACGCAGCGCTGCGTCATATTGTGTTCTAAAAAAATTCTAAAGTTTGAAAAGGGTTCCATTTTAAAGCCGTTCAATTGGGTTGAGTCGGGTCGTTATTTGCGTTGCCTTACCGTGTCCAGTCGGTACTTCTCCCTGGCCTGCTCACTCTGCGGCAGATCGACTCCAATGTATCAAACTCTCTCGACTCAATGTGTACATGTGCGCGTCTATATATACTGTCCATCACCATCCCCACACACGTCGCCTATCGATCCCAGCCCGGCCCCCTCCAAGCTAGGCTAACTCCACCAATCAATTCAGTTCGTATTCGATCTGTCGATCGAGAGGCCACCACCACCCAAATTAAACACCATCAACAATTTACATATAGTCACAAGGAATAGAGCCTTTAGTGCCTTGTGTGCCCCCCAACTGAATTTATACTTCAGTTGAGTTGATCACTGCAGTAATTGGATCGATCCGGCCATCAGGCTAGCTAGAGAGCGAGGCTGTGGGTGGAGATGGGTGCCGGCGATGTGGTGCAGGGGATGCAGCCGGTGGCGGCGATGGTGGTGGTGCAGGTGGTGTTCGCCGGAGTCAACATCTTCTACAAGCTCGCCGTGGTTTGCGACGGCATGGACATGCGCGTCCTCGTCGCCTACCGCTACCTCTTCGCCTCTGCCGTTCTCGCTCCCCTCGCCTACTTCATCGAGAGGTACTAACTAACTTGCATATACATGTCTCTGGTTTTTCTCCCCACACACGTTCTGTTCTGCTCTCCTCTGTTCATCATATGATCATTTATCTTTGATGGGATTGCCTGAAAGAAAGAAAGCTAATTACTGTGTGGCGGCCGGCCTAGCTTTGAATGGTTTTGTCAAGAACCCGTGACTTGTTTTCCTTTAATCAATTGTTGACCAAACACTGTGCTGATGTGCATGCTTTTATTTTGTCGGGAAAAGATCGGTTCTTTGCGAATAACAATCGATGGCCCTGCTCTCCCCTCATTTCCTTCTCTCTCGCGCCTAACATTCATAATGAGTATATGCTTGCTGTCTCAGGCACAGGCTCGATCATCTCGCAAATAAATCAATGCATGTAGGAGTACATATGTTAGTCAAAAATCGATGATCATCCATGCACGAGTAGTGATTTAATTAGTCATGATTGATTTTACACTACTACTCCGTCATACTAAGACATGCGATCGGCGAGGTGATATTGCCTAATCATATCTCCGTCATGATTGGTTTTATAACACTTGAGTAATTACTTAGAGCAGAGACCGTATTTTTTTATTTTAAAATATTGTATATCTAGGCATCTAGCACCTAATTTACATCGTTCTATGATTAATGTGTGTGCATGTACATATATTATATGCAGGAAGAACAGAACAAAGTTGACGTGGAGAGTGGTGATGATGTCTTTCGTCTGTGGCCTCGCCGGGTAAGTAATCCATTCCAATCACTGCATCCATGCATATATCCACCCTGTATATAGCAGCTATAATAACGTTATCTTGTCTAATCTTAACGTTATCTTCTAATTATATCTACAGACTAGCTAGCTTAAGAGGTAACCTATATAGAGCTTGCAGCATTTATAATTTGCATGCATATATATCGCATATACGCAGTGATCTTAGCTTAGCTTGCTTGCTTGCTAGCACACGCACTTTCATATCCACACACACACATGCGCTATATTAGTCTAGTATCATGTGTGATTTGGTCGGTGGGGCCGTCACGAGGTGCTTGCCGCCTTGCCGGCCGGGCTGACAAAACGTTTGGCTGCCTGAACGCCATCCTTTAGCTTTCATGAGGTTGTTTTCTCTGGAGAAAAGCATCATCTAAAGCCTAAAGATGGATGGATCGATGTAGCTATACCACATGTACACATGATATGACATGACAGAAGCGGGCAACCACTTAGACACAAGTCCACAACCAACCTTTGCTACTCCTACTAATTAAGCTACCGTTAGTGCTTTTGCTATATTTATGCTTACCATAATACATTCTACCATTTTTTTTGTAGAATTTAATATAACTATGTAAGTGCGAACGCACCTACTTCGGAAATGACTTTTCGTTCTTACCTTCCTATTTGTAGTAGTAGAGTTGTGTTGCATTCCCTCTCATCGATATATATGTGCGTTTTTTCTTCGTTTCCTTTTGCACTTTAATTTCCCACTATCATATCGATGACCCCGTACTGGAAATTTCGAACTAAGACTCCAGCGCCATAGTAGTTTGTTGCTTTCTAGCTATAACATGCAGACATTAATAGGAGACGTGGCAACATCCACGCAATGCAGCAAGTTAACTTTAGGTGTGCACATCGATGCTTCTTCTGATGACATTCGGCTATATATCTAGGTTTGCACAGTTCTAGGCCGTATTCAGCCACGTACACGTGCATACGTACGTGGCTACATACCTGCCCCTCGATTGCCATGTATACGTGTCAAATTACGAAATTAACCATGCACTCTAACTGCTAATTAACTTGTCGGTGCATGTGCCTGTGCCAGCTGCTTACGTGTCGAATGGCAAAAAAATGTTGCAGGGGTTCGCTGGCGCAGAACCTGTACATATCGGGGATGAAGCTGACATCAGCGACGTTCGCGACGGCGATGACGAACCTGATCCCGGCCATCACCTTCGTCCTCGCCGTGGCGTTCCGCTACGAGCGCCTCGCCATCCGCAGCGCCGCCGGCCAGGCCAAGCTCGCCGGCACGCTCCTCGGCCTCGCCGGCGCCATGCTCCTCACCTTCTTCAAGGGCCCCGACGTCACCCCCTGGCACACCCACCTCAACCTCGCCGCCGGCGTCTCGCCGGCGCCGCCGACCACCACCAACAACAGCAACAGCAACATGGTGATGGGCTCGGTGCTGGTGATCGGCAGCTGCTTCTTCTACGCGGTGTGGCTGATCCTGCAGGCGAAGCTGAGCAAGGAGTACCCTTTCCACTACTCCAGCACGGCGCTCATGTGCGCCATGAGCGGCGCGCAGTCGGCGGCGTTCGCGCTCTGCCTCGACCGCGACGCGTCGCAGTGGAGCCTGAAACGCGGCGTCAGGCTGGCGTCGGTGCTCTACTGCGGCGTGCTGGCGTCGGGGGTGATGCTGGTCGTGCTGTCGTGGTGCGTGCGGCGGCGTGGCCCCGTGTTCGCGTCGGTGTTCAACCCGCTGATGCTGGTCGTGGTCGCCGTGCTTGGGTCGCTGCTGCTCGCCGAGAGGCTGCACCTCGGCACCGTGCTCGGAGCTGTGCTCATCGTCGCTGGGCTGTATGCCGTGCTTTGGGGCAAGGAGCGTGATGCTGCTGTTGAGGCTGCTAAGGTTGGGGACGAAGCTGCTGACCACATCGCCGTCGTCGTCGTCGCCGTGCAGCAGCAACATGTACCAGTACAGCCTGAACAATCTGCTGCTGCGTCGCAGCAGCCTGAAGAATTGTCGTCTGCTGATCGGACTGACTCTTTGCAACGCATGCCGCGATAGATACATCCATCGTTAATTCTTGCGGTTTGTGATTAGTTAGTTAATTGGCTCGATATATATATTGACCGACCAGTTGCTGCCTGCTAATTAATTAATCTGTACGACGAGGAGGGGATTGAACTAATTAAATGAGGGCGATCGAGTAGCTAGCTAGCCAATCAAGAAGCAAACAAACGATAGTATGTGCGTGGTCGATCAATGCAAGATCGATTGGCCGCATGATGTAGGTAGGAGATTAACTAATTCGATCGTCATATATGTTTACCTGGCTCTTTGTCTGCTCGCCGTACGTATGAACACTTGCTTCAAAAAGGCCTTAAGTTAGTGGATTGGATTAATAATTGTGTCAAGTGTTTCTTGTTAATGCAGATTGACTACCATGTCTTCTCCCCATCTAATTGTTGCCATCAATATTTTAGTTCATCTTCTTAGTTCAGTGAGACAACCGCAGAAAAAAAGATCAATCCATCTGTTAATGGGCCCGTGCGTTGCTGTAGGATGTGGATGGGCCTCAATCGAAAAGGACACGGGCCAGACTTGTAGTAAGAGACCGATCATTGGGCTGGGCTGATTTGAATGATAGTAGAATTGGGCTGGGCCTGACAAAACAACCCAAAGTACCTAATCAAACAGCCACGTATGACTTTACTGACTCATCCATACCGCGGCGGCGACGACTTGCAAACAGTTTTAAGTCCGTGCGTGTGTGTCACCGTCACAGCAACGAATGGATGCATGCATATACCACATGCTAGCAAAAAACAGGTTAACTTACCAACCAGCCGCCATCGTCACAAATACACTACGTAGTACAAGTGTACCACGGCAGGCAGCTCTTGATTTCTCAACGGTTTTGGTTTCTGACTTGTCTGCTTCCTATCCACAGAGCTAGCTGCATGCACGCCGACGTTTTCTTATTAACGTGTCGCTCTCAAAGAGATGCTCGCTTAATTGCCAATGGCTCTCCCAACGATATACGTCTACTTAACTGTATGACGATGTATTTCTCTGTAGAAAAATAGATAATTTAATGGGTGCTCCAGTCCTCCTCCTGAAACACATGTACATGTATATACGAACGATGATAAAGATGACAAATTAAGCTGTCGTATTCTCAACCTCCCCTGCTTCAATTTCTTCCAAGTCCAAGCTACTCCATTTTTCATCCACTATAACTGAAAAAAGTGCATTCTCCCGCGTTAGCTTGTTAGCTTGTGCCTTTTCTTTCAGATAAGTTTTTTTTTTCTTTTGCAAGTAGTCTTAAGAGTACAGCATATGATCCCGATTACAACATGCAATTAAGTAAAGGCACGATATGATTGATCGATGCTTGCTCCCTACCTGACTAATTAATTAATCACCATTTATTCTTAAACATAACGATATGGTAACGCTTAGCATTAGATACGCCCACGAAAGCGAGTAAACAAATGAAAAGAAAACCACGGATTGAACAAGAAAATGCTCCTCCAACATGAAGCATCACATATATTTAATATTCTTCAATTCGCACATGAGATGCGTAATTGCTTGACTCGATCACAGATTCACAAATTCACAACACAAACTGAATCGATGTATCTAGCTGGTGGTAGTGGCCGATGCACTATCTATATATATCAGCAGAGCCTTTGGCTGCAAGCAGGCAGCCACGGTGGTGCTGGTTGCTGTCTCATGGAGTACTTCCACTGATCTATAGCTAGCTAGCTCTGCTCCATTAATTTTTTTGTGATTTTTTTCGTGTGAGAAGAATTAATCCATTGCACGATCATCTTTTCAGTGCTGGTGGGGATATCAGATGGCGACATTGTTAACCTTATCCGACGACGACGTAGGCCCATCTCTGCTCTGAATCACTCGTGTCTCTCGTTTTGTTAATTTTCAGGGAAACCGGCCTAGTGGTACTCATTAGCATTGAACAAAAGAACCAGATGCGGATTTAGTAGTAGGTACTATTATTTGCACTATCTGAAAGCTTAGTTGCCCTCATGCATTTGTTTAATTATCCGCCAGTTTGTTTGTTTGTTTCCGCCGCGTGATTTCGTATGCATATGCATGCATTCCGCCCAACATCAATTGACTTGTGCAGCAGAGACAGTCTGCAAGTGCGATATTACTGTATATGAATGTTACGTAATATGATACTAATAGATATTATCCGCTGATAAGATTGAGCTTATCCAATGATTTGTGTTGCGCCTGGTGAAATGGTTTTAGTCCAAGTTAACAAGAGACCGGGAGAAAATAGAAAATTAAGGAAGAGCCAAAAGCTATCAGCAGTAGCACCTATATTAATTTGGAGTTTGGACCGTTTGGTTAGATGTAACTATCATCAGTTCCATGATGTTTGCTTTATGCATCCACTGATCTATTTATATGCACAGTGACTGGTATTTGTCTTGATTTGCCTGATTACACCATGGCAATGATATTTGGCAGCTAATTAATCAGGGCTACTTTTGCTTTAATGCTAATCTTTTGAGAGGGAGACAAGTAGGGTGGGTGGTGTTTATCTTAACACCGCCGAACTGAAAAGGATCGATTTCTAGCTCCCTCTTTCTGTCAGACTCTTCTCTTTTCATCATGAAAAGGGAACTCGATGCTGGAATGAAACAGGTCTATGAATAAAATGGGCTTAATGACAGAAAAAAATCTGGAGATATTTTTCCCATACCTTTTCCTCTCATCATGTGGAAAAAGTCACCTGGTGCTTATTGCCTTGTGTTTTCCTTATCCTGAGTATTTGATGGATACGTACGCCTTCGTGTTTCAGAGTTTTCCACTAGGTTCAGGCACTTGTTGTGGCATATCTACATCTTCTGCATATTGTAAGCACTTTGGCAGCAGGGGCAACAGGTGCGACCCTGCGATGTGAGTGTTTTTCTGAATACATTGCTGATAGTGCTCCACTGAACGAAGTGTTTTAATTAGGTTTTTGCCTCGCCTGCTACATTTTCCTTGATTTTCTCTTGTGGATGTCCTGGTCGTTTAATCATCTGAATCATTACAACAATGTTATTCTAGAAGAAAATGGAATAAAATACTTTTGTTAAGCCTATAATACAGGATTACAGCTGTTAACAACATTCAGAGAATTAATGCCAGGAAGCAAATTCAAGGGTATAATGTTGTGTGATTTTCTTCAAATAGCACCGAAAAATCTCCTGTCAGATTCAGTTTGTTCATCTCTAACAGACAGCAGAATAGCAAGATAGTTACGCAAAACCGCCTTCTCTGCTCGCAGTTGCAGCAGTATTGGGAGGCAGCTATCATGTTGTTCTGTACTACTTTCTGGACCAGATTAGATGCTCGAGAGCGAAAAAGTTGCACAAAAATGCCAGTAGATCCGACAAAACTGGATTCGAGACAATTTTGAATTACTGAAACCTGAAGCTTAGGAGTACTTTTTAATAGAGTCAGAGTTTAAGTTTCAGTAGATGCACGTGTAATTATGTAAATGAAAGAACTAACTAGCTGACTCGATGATGCAATACAAGACTGATTACTAGTGTTACATATCGATCCATGCATGCTTGCCTCCCAATAAGAGAGAAGCAAGTATTTGCAGGAGGAATAGACAAGATGCAATCTTTTTCAGTTGTCTCGATGCACAGCGAGATATTCATCTGTTTCAGCAGCCATGGCTTTTGTATATTTTTATCGGCTAGTGCTCTCCATGTCGGATTATGCTTGCCAAAGTGGAGTATTTATGTCGCTGTAGACTGTAGTGCAAGGTGGATCTATCTTTTTGTTCGTTTTTTTCTTTCAAAAAGGCCAGCGTGCAAAGTGGATCTGTTTAATTCTCTTTTGCCTCTTATGGCTCCACTAACCATACATTGCTGGCTGCCTTGCTTCTTTAAACTATTTCACTGGTCTTCAAAACATTCTCGACAAGTTTACCACTGAACAACTCTATCAGTCCAATGGTTTATAGTTATCCTTCTGTGGAGTCCGATGAAGTTTAATTTGATCAGACTCTAATCATCTACTCTATATTCAAACTCTAACTTATTTTTTTCGGAATACATAGATAGATATAATGATTCCTTTTGTGCTGAATAACATAAGAATTTTCAGGTCCTCTACAACTGAAAATATTACTATCTCCTAGCTTTATCTCTATAATATTTTTTCACAAGTATTAGCAGTACATTGTGGGCTTCCACCTATGCTACCAGCATGGCACTGCTTATTCGCCCCTAATTTATGGACAGAACCATGTCCTAAAAACAAAATATTTATAGATAAAACTGTGGATTTATTTTATTAACGGTACTGCTATACAGTACTCCTATCGTCTCTTTTTTTTTTTTTTCTGTTTGACACTTGTTAGCTCAAAGTCTAATAAAAAGGACCGGAGGGAGTATTATATTTTCCCCTTCAAACAAGAAATGATTAAACATAAAATTACCAAGATACCCCTGGCCCCTTCATCTATTTCTGTCCTCCCTCACTTGAGCTCTCTCTCCCCATCTCGCTCTCTCCATTCCCTTCCCTTCTCTTCCCCGTCTCCGATCTGCAGCGCCGGCGCCGGGAGCTCGGCCGGATCAGTCCTTTCCCCCGCCACTCCTCGCGTTCCCGCGTCGCCGTCCTCCTCTCCTCGCCGAATCACGTGTCTTTCTCACGGCACGCCGACGAGCAGCGGCGACCTCCCCGGCCGGCATCATTCCACCGGCCTCCGTCTCGGCCCGGATCGTGTTCAAAGGTATTATTTTTTTCTCTCTCTTAGCCATCCATCCTCCTCATCTGCGGCACTTCTTGTGTCACCTTTGGTTGGAGGAGATCCGTCCCAACTTGGGATTTCACTCTCCCTCCAATTAGCCCGTCCAGCTTCTTCCGGATTCGTCTGATGCGTGCTGCACAATCCTAATGCTGATAGGACTAGGATTATCAGTTTTCTCCCCCCAAAAAAATCTACTTGGAGGTTCAGCTGAACGGCCATGCCCGGCATGCCCCACGTTAGGTCGCCCCTGGTCCACTGGTCCTTGACAAAGCAAGCTTACTCTAGATTATTTTCAAGTGACAATAGTATACTAGTAGAATTCTAGATTGGGATTGACTTTCTTCACAAGTTTGGCAATGATATGCCATGTCACCATATCCTTTTTATTTTATCTTTCACCATGTCAGCATGTCTCCCTATATACATGCAAAGTTGCAAACAATCTTTGCTATTGAAAGCTGAATCATAGCTAATTGAGAGCTAATGTAATTCTGGCAGCTCTGTTTTTAATACTGTCCATAAGCAGCGCCTCTTTCTGAGCTGATTTCAGCAGATTTGGATGACTGAGCTACTTGTTAATTGCAGCTTGTGCATCTTTTGCAGTTCTCGAAGAGTTGCGGTCGCTTAATCCTGACTCGACATCTGGAGATGTCTTTCCGCAGCATAGTCCGTGATTTCCGGGACAGTTTTGGGACTTTATCGAAGCGGAGCTTTGAGGTGAAAATTTCTGGAATCCCTGGCCTTTCGCGCCGTCATAGAGGAAAGTCTATTGGACCATCAATTGATTTGGATGACGGGCCTGTGGTAATTCACCAAAGCAAGTGGACTGGTCTTCCTCCTGAATTACTTCGTGATGTGATAAAGAGGTTGGAGGAAGATGACAGCAATTGGCCGTCCCGCAAGGATGTTGTCGCTTGCGCTTCTGTTTGTACAACTTGGAGAGACATGTGCAAGGATATAGTCAGGAACCCAGAATTTTGTGGAAAGCTTACATTTCCTGTGTCTCTTAAGCAGGTAAAGACTGAATCTAATAACAAGCAATTACGATTCGTATTGCTATCAAGATTCTCTTATGCCTCAGTTTCATTATGTACTTGTAACTCGCTGGTCTTTAAATACCACACTGTTAGTTTACATTGGGTGGTATACAGTAGCGCCATTTGGTTGAATGTGTACTACTTCCAGGTTAGCTCTTGTAGAATAAATGAGAGTGAAAGAAAAAAGATGTGATATACATTTCATTGTGGGCTAACTTATGTTTAGTGAGTGAGATTGCATCTTATCCATCACCTGTTTTTCCTATCACTTTCACTATACCAATTCAAAATAACTGTGCATTGATGAGATGTTATGTTCAAGTTTACCTGGCGGTTTCGTCTCTTTATCCTTGTTTACTTGTTGAGATATGATACTTCATGTATCTTTTAACAGTTGTTGCATTTTTCATTCACAGCCTGGACCTCGAGATGGAGTAATCCAATGTTTCATAAAAAGGGACAAATCCAAACTAACTTATCATCTCTACCTGTGCCTTAGCTCTGGTATGTTTCTGGAAATCCAATCCTATCTATTGCTGTCCTAATTAGCATTTTTTTCAATATTAGAATATATCTGTCTGGTTTTTTTATGGTGAATATATCTGTCTGTTGGGCAGATAAATTGGACAGTATTGTATATTTCTATCGTTACTCTAATACATATCCTCACATCAAGTGGCAGTCTTTATCTGTTTTCATGTAAAAGCTCCTTTTGTAAAATCATTTTTCAAGTTAATGCTTGGTGTAATAGAACTTTGGTGGTCATTTTCAGTAGTTTTGGAAAATCTGGTTGTGTATGAAGTTTCAGTCTGTTGAAAAGCGACTGAGAGTGAGCCTGTTGAGTGGTTGAATTTTTTTTTATTATCATCATTCATACCATAAACAATATGGTAATTGTCACCTTCAGTACAGTCTTCCATAAAATTTATGCTTGTGCATTGATTGCTACTCTCTCCGTTTCGTAATGTAAGATGTTTGACTTTTTTGCTTGCAATATTTGACCATTCGTCTTATTCAAAATATTATGAAAATATCATTTATTTTGCTTATGACTTACTTTATTATCAAAAGAACTTTAAGCATGATTTGTCATTCTTTATATTTGCACTAAATTTTTGAATAAGACGAATGGTCAAACGTTACAACCAAAAAAGTCAAACATCTTACATTATAAAACGGAGGTAGTATCATTTTTGCAATGACATATACTAGCCCAATTGTCTCTTTGAAAGCAATATATTTTGGCATGTAGATATTGCAGTTATGCAGACATATCTATTCAACAGTACCATTTAAGGCATAGGTTTGCCACTACAGTTCTTTCGTGCATCTAATTTATGCTACTTTGGTACCTCCCATACAACATGATTTTTAACTTCAACTAAATGTGTCATGCACAATAGTTCATACTTTGAGTAATATATTGAAGAATAAACTAGACACTGAACAACAATTTTAAATGCATCTTGTAGCTGTGCTTGATGAGACTGGAAAGTTCCTGCTATCAGCTAAAAGGAGCCGGCGAACAACACACACTGACTACATCATTTCTATGGATTCTAAAAATATCTCCCGATCAAGTAGTGGCTACATCGGAAAGTTGAGGTAAAGTTCCTTTGACATTAATGTTCTGCCCCCACAGACCCACATTTGCGCGTGACTTTGGTCACAGGTACATGCATAATAATCTGACGTACACCATGGTACTGCAGGTCAAATTTCCTTGGCACCAAATTCATCATCTATGACACGCAACCTCCATACAACGCTGGGACACTTTGCTCACAAGAACGGACGAGCCGTCGGTTCTCTTCTAGGAAAGTTTCCCCAAAAGTTCCAACTGGTTGTTATCCCATCGCACAGGTGAACTATGAGCTAAATGTGCTTGGAACCCGAGGACCAAGGCGGATGCAATGCGCTATGCATTCCATCCCAGCATCAGCAGTAGAGCCTGGCGGCATTGTGCCTGGCCAACCTAAAGAGCTCCTTCCTAGATTATTCGAGGAGTCCTTCCGAAGCACGGGAACTTCCTTCTCCAAGTACTCCATTGCAGATCATTCGACAGACTTCAGTAGTTTTCGCTTCTCAGAGTTTGGGGGAGGGGCTCTGCAAGTGCAAGATGGCGATGATGTGGAAAAGGAGAGACCATTGGTTCTTCGGAACAAAGCACCAAGGTGGCATGAGCAGCTGCAATGCTGGTGCCTCAACTTCCGTGGACGTGTGACGGTGGCTTCAGTGAAGAACTTCCAGCTGATAGCTGCTGCACCTCAACCAGCTTCTGGAGCTGCTGCCTCTGAACCTTCACAGGCAGGGCAGGCTGCACAACAGCAGACCCAGACTTCTCAACCATCCAGTTCTTCGTCGTCATCCAACCATGATACAGTGATATTGCAATTTGGCAAAGTTGCAAAGGACATGTTCACCATGGATTACCGGTACCCGTTGTCGGCCTTCCAGGCTTTTGCTATCTGTTTGACCAGCTTTGACACCAAGCTGGCATGTGAGTAGATAGATGAGTAGAATAGCAACCAGAAAGCACTCCAGTGTACTTAGGGCCTAAGCCTGAGAGTGTATGGTATTTTAGAATAGGAGAATCCTGTGTGTTGTGTGCATGTGCAGTTCTTTGGTTGAATCCTTGTTTCCTCCGGTGTGTTTGTTAGAAGTGTAAAAAGGATTGAATTGTAGATGTTTGTAAGATAGAACAAGATGAGAAAGCTTGTTTCCATGTTTGGCTAAAGGTTTTGAGCAAAGAGAATGAATGGTTGAGTGAATCGTCTGAATGCATAGTGTTTAGAGGTAAAATGATGGAGATGTAGAGCTTTCAGCATTATTATGGCCAGACAGCAACAGCTATCAATCTGTATAGAATTGTACACACGTTGGGTAGCTACTGATTTGTCTGATCGGTGACCATTTGTCTCCGTGAAACAAGTCAGGCTCAGGCGCCGTTCTGCAGTACTCCTATACTCAAATACTATATTTATGGAGAATATCAGTTTGTGATGTGGCTAATTTAGGGTGAGTATACATTAATAACCTTAGCTGTCAGTAGCAATGTCAGCATCATTTCATTAGTGAGCTTAATCCTTTGTTGCTTCGTATCGTAGCTAAGCAGCTCAGCTAAGGATGGATCGATGGATGGATGTATTTGTTGTTTGGTTAATTAAAGGATGGGCGGCAGGCAACGAACTTGCCGCTGCTGAATTCGATTAGAAAACAAAACCAAACCTCGCTTGCCTCCCATCCCATGAGCTTGCCTGTCTGTCTGTCTGTTAAGTTAATTACAGTAATCAAAACAAAAAAGAGATTAGCGGGGGGGCAACTGGCACGTGCCGTATTCTACGCTGCTAGTAGTACTCCAGTAGGAGTATTGCGGTGTGGAACGCCAGGGCCCAGCTGTCAGTGAGACGTACGGTTGAGCAGAGGTCGAGACGACGACGACCCAATCAACCACGTGGCTTTGGGTTTGACCTGTATTTTTGTACACGTGAGCTATATATGTAGTAGAGCATTGAGGCAGGCACGTGTTGAGAATTCTTGTTCCACGGCGGCGCGGCCTCCGGAAACCTGTATGGTCGCCTCGTCTCGTCTCTTGCATATACGGAGTACTTGCTTCATTCAATCGCTGCTCCGTATTACCAGTAGTACATGTATACATACATTGGTATATACGTACAGTAGTCATAGTCTACAGTCACGCTATCAAAAATTCTGACTTTGGCGGCCACAAACCGTACCAGCCACCAGATTTTAGGATCATTAATCCATCATCGAATTTTCAAATGATCGGCGCATTGACCTGCGACTGCGACTAATACGACCGATCAACGGCGCAAGGAGTATTTTTTTTGCACGCAAAATATTTAGATGCAGTATACTACTCCACTAGTTTAAAATGGAATATTTTCCTTTGACAAATGTATGTAAAACATGATGATTTTTGCATACTCAAACTCAAATGGATATAGTGAGCATCAACACATACTGTAAAGGTTTTAAAATCTTGACGAATTAAGGTTTGAAAACACATGTTGCGTTGCGAGTGTAGAAACAGAGAGTACAGGTAGAATACAGGCGGGAAGGATATTTTAGCAGTCGTATCGTAGGCTAGGCAGCAACGCGACAGGCGGAGCCAGGGTGGAGACAGACCCCCATCCGGCCCCACCTGCCAGTGACCCCCATCTACTACTACTGCAGTGGCACAAACCCCTCGCTTCGCGTCCCTTCCTAAATTCAAGTCTATCCCCTTCCTTCCTTCCTTCTCTCCACGACCAAACCGAAAGGAGAATCGACCAATCAATCAACCCTAGCTCCGCCGCCGCCGCAATGCCGGCGACCGATTCCTCGTCGGCGGCCACCTCCGTGGGCCGCTCCTTCCTCTCCCTCCGCCGCGACCACCACAACCACATCCCCTCCGACCCCCACCACTCCAACTCTTCCGACCTCCACGAGATCGACGCCTTCCAACGCCACGCCGCCGACCTCCTCAACGACCTCGTCCTCTCCGTCTCCGACTCCGACTCCGACGACCCCTTCCTCTCCCTCGCCTGGACCCGCCGCCTCCTCGACTCCTTCCTCATCTGCCTCGAGGAGTTCCGCGCCATCCTCCTCGGCCTCGGCCTCGCCGGCGGCGACCTCGCTCGCCCCCCTCTCGACCGCCTCCTCCACGACTTCCTCGACCGCGCCGTCAAGGTTCTCGACCTCTGCAACGCCCTCCGCGACGGCCTCGACCTCATCCGCCAGTGCCGCAAGCATCTCGTCATCGCCGCCGCCGCCCTCTCCTCCTCCTCCGATTCCGCCGCCCCGAGAGGTGAGGCCCAGATCCGCCGCGCCCGCAAGGCCCTCACCGATCTCACCATCCTCATGCTCGACGACAAGGACGTCTCCGGCGGCGGCCAGCGCAACCGCTCCTTCGGCCGCGCCACTAGGGACTCCTCCGCCTCCCACGGCCACGGCCATCACCGCCGGAGCAGCAGCGGCGGGAGCTCCGGCTCCGGCTCCGGCTCTCACCTCAGGTCGCTCTCCTGGAGCGTCTCCCGCACCTGGTCCGCCTCGCGCCAGCTGCAGGCCATCGGGGGAGGCCTCACGGTGCCCCGTGCGCATGACGTCGCCGCCACGGGAGGCCTCGCTTCCGCCGTCTACACCATGGGCGCCGTACTGTTCGCCGTCGCATGGGCGCTTGTGGCAGCAATCCCATGCCAGGACCGCGGCCTCCAGGCGCACTTGGCCACGGTGCCCAGAAGCTTCCCCTGGGCTGCCCCTCTCACCACACTCTTCGACCGCATTCTCGATGAGTCCAAGAAGAAGGACCGCAAGCATTCCTGTGGCTTGCTCAAGGAGATTCACCAGATTGAGCGCTGCTCGCGCCAGCTTATTGAGGTCACTGACACTGCCGAGTTCCCCTTGCCCGATGACAAGGATGCTGAGGTGCAGGAGGCCACACAGGAGCTGCTGCAAGTTTGTGATTCACTCAAGGATGGCCTGGACCCTCTTGAGCGCCAGGTGCGCGAGATGTTCCACAGGGTTGTGCGCACCCGCACCGAAATTCTTGACTACCTCAGTAGGCCGCACAACGCCACCGGGTGAAGGGGCATTATCGCGCCATTGCTTGATTGAATTCTGTGTGAGATGCAGCCGCTCCACCCATCGGATTGCAACGAGGTAGCTTTTCTTTGTAAAAGTTATCATCTACATATACATGTGTCTGCATGAAGGCCTGGCCTTAGTTATGATAAAATTGAGTTATTTCATTGTAGTTTGTGAATCCTTACTTGGGCAGTTCTAATATCATTTATTCCATTTATTGCTTATTTGGTAATGCTGAGCATTCTGGGTGTTTATTTTTCCATGATTAGTCTGTGGAATAGGGCTGTATTGTAATTTGTAAAGGTGTGGGCTTGAACAATTTATACAATCGGATAGGTCTAGCGCAAATATTGAGAGGCGAGGTTATGATACTGCTATGCACAACATTTTTTTTGTTCCAACAAATGTATATGATTGAGAAACAGAAAGATACAGAATACGAAATTTTGTTGATTACTGACCTTTCCCTGTTTTTGCCATAGTCCAGAGACAAACAATGCTTCCTTTTCTTTCTTGTGCCCTATGCTTCACTGTGTGTGTAGATATGAAAATGGACGAATCTGTCGTGTGCTCTGTTGGCACTCTATGATCAATATCAGGAAAGCCCAATGGGTAGAAACATTTGAGACGAATAGTTGCTTCTATGACTTTTTATTGAGTTTAGATCAAGATCATTGCAGCCAATTGTTTGGTCCATGCCTGTTTACTTCTCTATTTAGTACTACATCTGTCCTCAAATATAAGCAAAATCCCTTATACTTGGCGACAGAGGTACTATTTTAATTATAAACCCCATGCATTAAGTAGTATTGGTGTTGCTTCGATGACAATTATTCTACCTATGTGAAAATTTTATTGTTAAGGTCATTTAACTGACATTCAAAACATATCGTACACCTTTATGTTTTTGTCTTATAAAAGTGTTTGTATTAGGTATAGTGACTACTGACTAGTAAATCGCTACTATATAGGTTTTGCTTGTTTGTTCCCTTAATTTATACTCGTTTTTTTTTTTGACGTTGGTTAGATAAAAAATGAGCTAACCAACATCATCTATTTTTGTCGGGAGGGAGTACTTTTTATGTTCAAATAACCTAGAAACGCATTTATAAAAAGCCTCATTTCCACTAGGCACTCCATGATATAAGATGTTTTGGAACTTTTCAAATTTTTATAGCTATGATGTTGAATGCATAAGTAAATGATGTTAGACCCTACTGTTTTACATGATTGAAAGCTAGCAAAACAGCAATTTTATGGCACTGCCACCATGTTATCAATGTCTTGTCTGGAGTGACTGGCTCTTAGAAGCATACACAACAACCTCAGTGAATTGTGAATGAGAACTTCTATTTTTAGATGGCTAATTATTGTTTTGTTGTTAAGGTGATTTCTGCGTTGTACTGATAGTTGACTTTCATTACCCTCTACGGCTCTACCTGAGCATAACACTGTAAACTACTACCTCCATCCTAAAACACATGGAGTTAGTTCATTCCGTTAGGACAAGGGTTTGACCGATAATTTCTCTATTATAAATTTATTTTTTTTGACATAGAATTAATGTTGTTAGATTCATATTCGTAAATGGTCTATTATGATTATACTTTTGACATAGAATTAATGTTGTTTGATTCATATTCGTAAATGGTCTATTATGATTATACTTTCCAATATCACAATTGATATTTTAATGGAGAAATTATAAGTCAACCTCTTGTCCCAACAAAGCGAACTACGCCCTATAAAAAAGGATGGAGGGAGTATTGTATTGTTGTGTTGTTTGGATTATGCAATTCATGTTGATGTGAGTTTATATAATTTAGGGTTGTAGAAAAATTGATATTGTACTGTTGCTGTAAGCTTGCTGCAAGTTGCTTGGTCAATAAGCCCAAATCCCACCGTTATCTTTCCAAAAAAAAAAAAATTCTTGCCTTGTGGTTTCTTAGCTATTTCAACCTCATGCATTGCCACTTTGTTTTCGGTAATGGACCTCACATTTGATTGACGAACTGGGGATTTTTTTTTAAGTTTTTGTCATAAACTAACTAAAAACATTTTGCATTTTTTAATCAATTAAACTTCATCGGCATTAGAAGTTTTGGGTGTGAATATGTGGTGCTTCCGTTTTTCTTTTTAGGATTGCTAGTGTTACAAATAATAATGTAATATACGCCGGGTGCTTTCTGGCTATTCTTTTGGTGAATGCTTCCCTTGTCTTAGATGAGCTATACAACAAGTAGCAGTTGGTACTTGGCATCTGTGGAACATGACATGGTCACTGCTTAACTAGGTCAGCTGGCAATGCCTTGTAATCTTATTTTTGCAACTTGAAGTTGAGACATCGCGAAGTGCCCCTTCTATTTTTGAGTACTTGATAAGGTTTGGGGTGAAACTATGTTTGAGTTGTGAACTGATATGCATCAGGTCGACGATGATGAGAACGAATCATATGTTATGTCTGATAACTTAGTGCAGAACTTTGCAATGCTAGTTCCCTGTTATGCTGCTTGCTGATGTGAGTTACATAGTCAGTAGTAGCTATTTGACAAATGTTTCGTCACAACATTAGATGTCTCATTATAGTAATGGAAACAGGCATAGGAACAATTTTCTGTTGAGAGAAATGGGAGTTAGTGATTGATGCAAAGAAAATAAAGTGAAGTTAAGAGCACATATATGCTAAAAATAAGGCAATACTGGCTGGCCCATTAAGTGCTCTAGTTTTAGAGGCCCAAATTCAGCCCATCTGAGTACCTCCGCGGCTCTGCATAATGTTCACCGGGTTAACTCACTGACACTAGCCAAACAAAACTGGCCCCCTTTATCCAAAACTGGGTGCTGTCGTCGGCGGATCAGGCTCCGCTGAAGTTACAGTTACGACTGTAACTTTGACGGTTGATCCCTACCGTTCAATCAGGATCAGAAGGCTCAGATCTGCATGAATACTGTAGCATGAATTATTATACAACAAAACATTGTAGCACCATAAAAAACTGTAGCTTTAAATCTGAGCCCTCCATCATCAAAGATTCAAAATGAATGGCTCAGGATTCTTGCAGTCTTTGGGTGAAGTTGTAAACTTGTAGTTGACATGGTTGTTACTGAGCCCTCCCTTCATGTTGAAAAAACTAGACGTTTTGGACAAGAATACGGTCTTTAAAAAATAATTTTTTTCTATTATAATACATATAGAAATACCAACAAATATAAGATTCTGTTGAAGTAATATTAATCTATCCAAATGATCTTTAAGTTGCCAAAATAAATATTAATAAAGTTATTTATAATTAAAGTTTTTAAAAAATGACTTTAATAAAGTTCAAAACATCGGTAATGTCAAACTGGAGCGAGTATAAGGCCCCGTTTAGTTCCTAAAAACTTTTCCAAAAACATCATATCAAATCTTTGAACTCATGTATGGAGTATTAAATATAGATAAAAAACTAATTACATAGTTGGGTTATAAACGACAAAACAAATTTTTTTAGCCTAATTATGTCATGATTAGCTATAAGTGCTACAGTAACCCACATGTGTTATTGATGGATTAATTAGACTCAAAAGATTCGTCTCGCGGTTTCCAGGCTAGCCGTGAAATTGGTTTTTTTATTCGTGTCCAGAAACACCTCCTGACATCTGGTCAAAAGTCTGATGTGACGTTTTCGAAAAAAAATTTAACTAAACGAGAGGCCTAAACGAAAGGATTACGACACTACGGCACTGTAGATGTACTTCATTGGCGCTGCGCTGGTCAAAACTGCCCTCCTTTTTCTCCATGCTGCGATCCAAAGAATTATCAGGTGCTCATGCAGATCCAGACGGCTCATGCAGTAGCCTTACACTTTTTAGAAAGGTTTATCAATATCTTTTGCTACTGCTGCATCTTTCTTTATCTGCGACGATAATCCCTTTAATATGATAATAATGGATGTTTTGGACAAGGACGTAGTCTTAAAAAACATATCTGACCATATTTTTATGGGAAAATTAGAGTTATGCCATTACTATTTATTAAAATTGGACATATGCCGTCCTGATCCACATGTCATTGACTCACGTGGATCCCACATGTCATTGACGGATGACATATCTCCAACTTTAAAAAGTTGCAATGGCATGGATCCAATTAGCCTTATTTTTATATGCTAGTACTTACAGTAAACATATGATTGAATTGGAGTATTTTTTTAAGAGCAATCAATGTGTCATTTCCATGTTTCTAAGCTAAGTATTTTTAAAATTATTTGTAGTCAAAATTTTAAAGTTTGAGTTATGTCAATTCTATTTTTTTAAACCTGGAGTGAGTATATCTTAAATAATTTATCTATTTTTTTTTTAAAAAAGGTCGAGCTTGCATGCTGTAAATTTTGGTCCAGTAAGTATCTTAATAAGCTTATAATTTTCTTGTTTTTATTTTGCTTCTAATTGGTTGAGTGGAGTATTCTAGAGTAGTGGTCGTGTGTGCAACACGGGGGCAAATAGACCAGTCCACCGGCCGTCCACTTTTATCCCAGATTCAGAGCTTCTTTAGTCATGCCCTTTAACTCGGGTTGGTGATCAGTATTGATTAGTCCTGTGCCGCGGATGAGATAGGCGTTGCCCGTGCGGTGTTGTCCTGTTGTCTCTTTAAAAGTTTAATTAAAACTCATTGTCCTTTGACCCTTGTAAGTTTCGGTGAATATTAACAAACTACCCCCTTTTTTTCTTATTAACAAACCACTTGTTAAACCGAATGCTTAAACTATTTAATTTGGTTTTACGCCGTGACAAGACAGTTGTGATGATGTACAACCAATGATCATACATTCGACATGCAGAGTTACTCTATCCAGAAGTAACTTTTATGAAAAGTAGAGAGGAACTTTTATGAAGCAGAAACAGTGTAATTAGAGAGTGCATGAAAACCACTAATGGCACATCCTCTCTTATTAGCAACAAAACACACAAACGATCACTAATTTACGCGTCGGCGGCGAAGCCATCGTCCTCGCCGGCGTTCTGGATATCGTCGGAGAGGCGGCTGTTAGGCACGGCGCAGTTGTGGCGAATCTCGCCGGCGCTGCCAGTGAGCACACTCATCTGGCTCATCTTGACCATGGATCGAGAGAACTGATCAAAGAACGCTGCCTGGTTGAGAGCAAATCGTGTGGCCATCCGTTTGGTGTCAGGGTGCTCGATGAGCCCCTGATCGGACTTGAAAAGCCCCTGCTTGGCGATGAGATCGAAGTAATACTTGTTGTCGAAGGCGTTGGGCGTGCGAACGTCGAGCACCTGCGTGACAGTGCCCGGCGGCGAGTCCTTGGCGCACTTGTCCTTGAGCTTCTTCACCAGCGCCGGGTCCATGGTCGGCGACGAGCCGTCGAACCTGTCGTTGAAGGACGGGCAGTGGGCTAGCCCGATCGTGTGTGCGCCGGAGAGCGCCACCAGGTCGGCCTTGTCCAGGCTTCGGTTCTTGAATGAGTCGATTAGCTGCGGCACGGTGAAGAACGGCGCCGGCAGGTCGCCGACCAACACGCTCGACGCCGGCGACTTCCCGTCGCGACGACCCAGTGGCACCTCGAAGAATGGCCCGCCGGACTACACATACATACACATGGATTAATTAATTAATCTGTCTCTTCTTCTTGTTGTTAAGTAAATTATGGTAATCAAGCAGAGATGGATTGATTTGTGCGTACGGCGACGACGGCGTCACGGGTGGCGAGGGTGGTGATGTCGGCGCAGGACACCTTTGGGCCGCAAGCCTTGTGCACGGCGGCGCGGATGTCTTCGATGAGTTTCAACGCTGACTGCCGCAGCGTCTGGTTCGGTATCTCCTTCTGCTCGCTGTTCGGCCCCGTTAGGAGCACCGACGCGTCGCAGCCCTGCGCTTAATCATAACGACATCATGATCTGATTAGTTAGTTACTTAAACCTCGATCGGTGATTAGTTACTTGTTTATTAATTGCCGTTAATGATTTTGTCATGATAATACTAGCTACGTGCCTGGGGGAAGCAGTCGTGGAAGAAGATGCGGACGAGGCCGGCGGCGATGCCGATATCGCGGCGGAGAGCCTCGGTGACGTACCACCGCACGATGCCCTCCAACGGCGGGCACGACCTGTCGTAGAAATCCCAGGAGAGGCCGGCGACGACGGGCTCGCCGATGGTCACCGTCGCCGACGATCGGGCGGCGCAGAGGCCGGAGATCAGTAGCACAACCAAGGCAAGCTTGGGCGCCATCGTTTACTTTACTGATCGATCACTCACTGTCCCTACCTTAATTAGCTAAGGTAGCTAGATAACAAAGGTCAGTCAGCTGGACCTCTGCTTGCCAATGATCTCTCCATGCCCTATATATATACTGCCACTGCTGCCCTTGTCTTGTGAAAATGTATAGTAGTATAATGTTGCAGAGTATGTTGGTCTAGGATTGTGACTTGATTGCTCAAGGCAACAAATAAATTAAGAAGATGTTAGTTGCTGATTATAAATTGTTATTTCCATCCCCGATCTGATCCACAAGCAGCACGTACATCAATGGCAGAGATCAATGTATCACCTAACCTTGCAGTACGTTAAAGCTGACTTTTCCTTATAAAACACAAAGATAAAGCTGACTAGCTAGAATCGTTTCTTTTACTGGTTACCATCATATCTCTGTACTGCACAATGATACAGACTTTAGTTATTTTAAACCTCACAATCTTTTGTATTTTACTGTCGTTTTCAAAATTAAGACTTGGGCTAGTTCGATCATATTTAATAACTTCGCATCATGATCGCTGTAAATATCCATCTTATTTAAAAAAAAATATATCATAGGACCATTCCCAGTGGAGAGTTTTATTTTGCGGTTTCCAACCCACATCGTATAAAGATGTTTGGGCTGATGAAGGAAAGTAAAAACTCCAATACATATTTATTTTCATACTTTAATTAGATATAGCATTTAATAATTGAATTGTGGTGTTAACGATTTAATTATAGTTTAGTTATTGAATTGAATTGAATTGGTTTTATTTCCTTTTCCAAGACATATATAGGATTAAACGATTCAAGTGGGGTTTCATTATGTTTCCCTGGCATAGATAAGTGTGTACACCAAGTTCCGTCTAGATGAAATATATTTCTTCTATCTATTAATTCGTAATCTTTCAACATGTCATTAGTTTTACCTTCATGATACGTCATTTAATAGGATTGAAACTATTATATGAAGCCTACACTGAGACTGGCATAATAAGATTATATTAGTATGAGGCTCTCTTTGATTCATAGGATAGAAAAAACATAGAAATAAGAAAAATGCAGGAATTAAAGTAGTATATATGCAACTCAAATTCTATACGAATCCAAAACATAGAAAAATATAGAAGCGGCCCTTTGATGATGCAATAGGAAAAACATATGAAAGTTTATAAAGAGGTAAGACCTCATTTTAAATTTCCTATGAAAGTGAACTATAGGAATATAATCCTATGGAAAGTTTTCTTTCTTTTTCTTTGAATCAAAGGCATACTTTGGAAAAAATATCCATAGGAATTTGAATCCCACGAAATTACTTCGCCCAACCTTTGAATCAAAGGTCCCTGAATAAATTTGTAACAATAATTCTAGTTATATCATTTGCCTAAAACAAATTCTAATATGTACTTTCAAACATTCTCATATTAGTCATCAGACTTGGTATTCTCAGCATTTATTATGGGATCTTACGAGGGGAAGAGGGATGTTCCCATACGTTCAGTAATTCCATGTCTCTCTAACATATTGCTATTGCATACTTCCTCCGTCTTAAAACACAAACTTGAATTTGAATTAACCTGAATCGGATCTTCTGCGGTTTGAACTACTGCTACAAGGTGCTACAATGTTTTGCATTACTTTTGGCAGCTAAACTAAAACACTCTTCATATCAATATGGAACTGTACCATCAATTTTTTTTATCTTATAGCTACTATTGTGACGATCATGTTGTGGATGTGATCATATCACTTGGATTGTAGTGGAGAATACACATTTACTGTAGCGCCTGTGCATTTTGTAATCTAATACAGAGAATCTCGATCCGACTTTAGCCTAGTGCTGTTTTTCTAGATTTGTAATATTATGATAATAATACTTTGTTTGGACCGTAAAAATTCTCATGATAATAATAGCCTGTTTGGAAGTAGGGAAAGCGCAAAGTGTGTGCTGAAACAGTGTTTTTTTTCTCTTATCCGTGTGCATGTTTTCCAAACTGCTAATGGTATAATTTTCTAGAAAAAATCTTAAAAAAAGTTGTTTAAAAATTAAGTTAATTTATTTTTTCAAGTTAAAATAGTTAACACTTAATTAATCACATGGTAATAATGTTTCTCATTTTGCATGCTTGATTTAGCCAATCTATTATTGTGGTTTTTAGGCACAAATCTATCGAGTCTAAATTATATATGATATTAGATTTTTATATTCTGAGATGGCCGGATATGGTACACCATAAGAACCTCGTCGGGTTGGGGAGAGAGGGAGTACGCGGCAAGCAGAGCAGCCCATGAGTTCATGACATCGCTTAATTAATTAGCAAGTGGTCTAGTGTATGAAAAAGATCAATTAGCAAGTGGTGATGGTGCAATTAATTGCGATATCGCTGTCTTTACAGTTGCACGTCCCAGCCAATTAGATAACTTTGATTTATTTTCTTTTCTTCTCTTTAACGCTTCACGATCGAGCCAGGTAGTGGTACAAAGCAGAGGCAGAATAAATTTAATGCAAATCCAATAAATTAGACGATGCGCGATTAGTCATCAGAGAGAGAAAAAAAAATACTACTACGTAATAAAACAGTGGTTTTGCAGCCGGAGTCTTTGGCCGCCAGGAATCCTTTGGAGTGTCTCCCGGATGATGCCTGCCACATGCTAGGCATATGTACTAATATTTTTTAGGACACGTGCTTTTCTGTAGTGTTATACTCCTATGTAGGAGTACTGGTATAGTTTAATCTAGATGCTGATGCTGTGGATCGATGGAGTCAGTCATGGATGCATGCGTTCCTACCAAAAAGAAAAGTCTAGCTGATGTGTTCCTGCCTCCTGGCATTGGTGCACACAAGCATATGCACATGGATGTGCATTGGTCCACATAAAAATGTACTGGTCGTAGTTGGCGGCCAACACACAAGGACGCAACGTACTAGAGGTAATGTAAATTACAGTTACATCTTGCATGTAAGCTTGTGGAAACCAGATTGCACACCCACAATTTTCCAATCATATCAGTGGAGGGCGACGACTAGGACTGGATCGATGCAAGAGTGCAAGACTTGGAGCTGATGGTGACATGGAAAAAAAATAAAGCTAGCTAGTGGCCGAGTCCAAAATCACTAGATTTACTAAAGAGTAAAGTGACTTCCAGTGATGCAATGAATCGGGAATAAAGGGAGCATCTATCTGTCAATGATTGCCAGATAGTTGCAGCATAGGATTCACATGCAGTATATGCAAACGAAGGATAATTTCTTGACTTGTTGAATGAGGTTAAAATTAAGCTTTCAGAAATTTGGCTATCACCAACTTCTAATATATTTAGTTTGAGGGCACGAGAACAACATATATGGATTAATCTTAAAAATAACTTAACAAAATTAAACATTTATTCTCCTTTTAGAATATTTTTTAGGCATATGGGAGTGACAAAGACAAGTTATAGGCATAAGAGAAGGTTCCATAGTATTATACTAGTGTATTGTGGATATTAAGTTGTTACATTTATACTTGTTGACTTGGTGAAGTCTTAAAATTAGCAGCATTCTTGTATGACTAGTGGGCCGGGGGAGTACTATTGGATTTTTCAAACATACATATCTCTTGTACTAACTTAAACGGTACACGACGAAGCGGCGAAGGCATATCTTTGTGAACAAATCAAAGATGCTCTTATTAACATAACTGGAGTACAGTACGTACTTAGGTATCATGCATGCATGCATGCATGAGACAGCTAATGCTCTAATCAAAGTCCACTACTACAATTTAACTTGACGATGGAGATGATCGGTCTTGATTTTAATCAAGCAGACGCCGTGAACCCATCGTCGCCGGCGGCCGCCGCAAGGATGCCGACGGTCGCCGTCTGATTGTTATTAGGCACGAAGCAACTGTTGCGACGGATCTCGCCGACATTTCCAGAAGGACCCTGAAGCTGACCCAGCTTCATCATGGAGCTCCCAAACTGGCCATAAAACCACCAGTGATTACCGGCGAAGCCATTGACGACCCAGCTGGTGCGCCAGTCGCCGGTGAGCCCCTGATCGGAGGTGAACACCCCCTCGCCGGCGACAAGGTTGCTGTAGTACACGTTGTCGAACACGTCGGGGGTGGTGACGTCGAGCTCCTGCAGGCGGCTGTTGCTATCGCCGGTGGAGCAGTTGGCGGCGAGCCTCCGGGCGAAGTCGTTGTCCTCGCGGAATCGGTTGGAGAATGAGCTGCATCGTGCTCTGCCGATGGAGTGGCCGCCGGAGAGCGCCACGAGGTCGACGTTGTCGAGGTTGCGGGTGCTGAAGGAGTTGAGGAGCGTTGTCACGTCGGCGGTCGGCTGCGGGAGCTGGAAGACGGCGGCGCTGCTCGCCGGCGACAAGCTGTCCAGTCGGCCCAGCGCCACGTCGTATGGCAGACCGCCGGACTGGAAAATAATTAAGTTCGTAGTACAAATTTTAGCAAGCTAGCTAGCATTGATCAGTAAATCTGAATAAGATCAAACGACGTGTCAAAAGCCGGTGACGTCAAATATTTGAGGACGGAGAGAGTATATACATACGGCGACGATGGAGTCGCGGGTAGCAAGGGCGGTGATGTCGGCGCAGGACACGGAGGGGCCGCAGGCGGCGTGGACGGCAGCGCGGATGTCTTCGATGAGCTGCAGAGCCCGTGGCTGCAGCGTCAGGTTGGGCGGCAGCTGCTGCTCGCTGTTGGCTCCCGTCAGAAGGAGCGACGCGTCACAACCCTATACAAATTTTTGATCCGATCGAGCAATTAATTAGGTAGCGTTCATTAATTAATTTGTAGTAGTAGTTAACAAACACTCTTGATTCGCTGGAGTAGTGGAGTTGTAGTAGCTAGATCGATGGATTAATTAAGTAGGTACCTGGGGAAAGCAGTCGTGGAAGAAGATGCGGAGGAGGCCGGCAGCGAGGGCGATCTCCTGGCTGAGCGCGGCCTGCACGGCGGAGCGCACGATCGTCTCCAGCTGCGGACACGTGTCGCTGTAGAGATCGAAGGCGAGGCCGTCGGCGAGCGGCGGCGGGGTCACGACACGGTGGTCGGTGGGCAGAGAGATCATGACGTCCCGCGCGGACAATGCCGGCGCCGAGACCAGCGCGGCGATGGCGGCGAGAGCAAGGAGGACATCACCCAAGCTCCTCCTCGACGCCATCATATCTCAATTGATCCTCCTAATTAAGCTTAGATGATTACTCCACTCACTGAGGAATCTTAGTTACACTCACTGATCACTGGGCAATGATGTGAGATTTGTCCTCGACCCCTTCAAAGTTCAAACATGACTGGGGCATGGTGCAGCTATTTATATTAGCGGTAGTGATCGATCAGAGAGTTCAAATTAATCTCTTTAATCTAGACATCGATCGATGGCCAGCACTACATGCATGATCGCGTAACTGGCAAGCAACGGCACGTGAATACGTGAGATATGGGTGATACAGAAACAAGTTTCTATGCAACCAAGTACATGTGTATATCAGTATATACGTACTTTTGGCGTGTCTGACAACTTGAGAGAAGAGGAATGAGAGTTTTCATGAAGAAATTGATGATGAGATTAAGAAGGGAATTTGATTTTTAGTCTCAATCTTTAGTTTGGTAGAGATGATGGAAATTTAGGTGGGAGCTTATACGGAGAATAGATTTAAGTGAAAATGAACGGTTGAGATCTATTCTAGCAACCCAAGAGGGAATTCCCTCTCAATTTCCACCCCCACCCCAGGAACCCCAGTATTGAAAAGGAGGGAGTTGCCCCCCTCAATTCCCCATCCCTATCCCATCAAAACTTCTATATCCTCTAATCAAACAAGTTAATTAATATCTTTATTCCTCTAAACTCCCAATCCCTTCTTAAAAACTCCCTCCAACCAAACGCACCCTTTAAGTAAGATCGCCTCATTTTGCCTGCATTTTGTCCTCTGGCATGGGAGCAAGCTAACTGGATCGACAGATCGTCGACTTGACTAATTGCCGACACTCTTCAGCTTAATTTGAGGGATATGTTTGCAATGGATATGGATCAATTAACGGGGCCGTGTTTTGTTCATCAAGCTTCCTGGTCCTGCTATCTGCAGCGAGATATGCTACGAACTCAATAATCGCGCACCCGTTCGATGAATACGAAACTTCTGCGAAGTTGAAGGAAGGACGAATTCAGATCTGGAGCGCGCAGTTTATGGGGTCAACAAGTTAAACAATAACCAAACCAACAATGCACATGTGAATTTACGTACAACGGTAAAATGTTTACCTACATATGTATGCTAGTCTGTTTATTATTCAGTTTCGAATTTGCTATATATATTCCGTATAATTTTTTCTTACAAATCACATGGTTTTTCAGCCGTAGAATTTATATTAAGATCCATGTAAAAAATAAAAAAAATAGCAAAATATTGTTGTGTTATAGCGAATTAAATATATTCAGTTTCGAATTATGTACTAGTTACTGTATAGCTACAGTGTGATTATAATGTTGATTATATACTTACAGTATGCTCCTCCATTCACGAATATAAACATTTTGGAGTAGTTATATGTTTGTATTTTTGGACTGACGAAGTAGGTAAGAGCACCTCCAACAGTGCACAATACACACAAAACATAATTTTGAAAATTTCGTCTAAAATCTGGTCTCCGATAGTTCCTAGAAGCTAGTCCCAATTTTAATCCATGCCCAATACTTACAAAAATGAGCAAGATTTGAAGCTTCTTTTGTGGTTTCCAATGATTCTCACCGTGAGAAAAATTGGCCGTCCATGCAAATTGTAGATACTGTTGAAGTAAAGATTTATTCTTGTGTCCAATATATTTTAGGATACCCTAATGTAAGATTTTTGGGAATTAAATTTTAGCATTCTGTTGGAGATACTCTAATAGACAAAAACTTAATCTCCGCCGAGCAGGTGACGTGGGTGGATGACGCCGATTCTATTTTCATATGTAGGGCTATTTTAGTCCGCCTGCACAAGAAAATGCATCTGTCTGGATTATATAAATAACTTTGGTGTATATTTTTTATGTAAAAAATGTTCATCGTATAAACTTGTGTGTATATAACTTGCGAAAAGAAAACGATACTGTGGCATGTGATGCAGCCACGTGAGCCGCGAGGCATGCGCGGACCGTCTCCCGCCACAGCCCGGGCATGCAAGTTTCCCATGTGGCCGGCCATATTATCCGGCCTCATCCTCTCCATCGTACACGTCTACTACTGCTACTATTGTTCTTGTCCCCACCGCTGACACCACCTCTGCCAAATCCAACAACTAAACGGGAGAACATTAAACGTTTCATTTCGTGACCCCTTAATTCCTAGTATACATATCAGACATTAATTTAGGCTCCTACGTTGACGTGTGCTCATGACTTTGTCAATTTTATTTGAGTAAATTATTGCCCTCAATTTCAACCTCAATTATGATGTTACTAACTCCGGTGGAAAGAGGGATAGTATCTTTATTTTCTTCAGCTTTGTGATTATGCCATTTTTTCAAACAGAACCTCATATTGACCATACTCTATTAGGTCCTCTGACAAGGATGGAAGTTTCATAAGGGGACTCGAGCAGACTTGTTGTTTTGATCATCGTTTTACACGCTTTAACACAATTCTGTTACACATTTATTTTTAGAGAGCAATGTTAATTATATGCTTGACATAAATTTTAACCATGTATTTGACTTGCTTTTAACACCGTTACTAGGACCAAGATAGAGGCAACAAACATGAGTTTCAGAGTCACTTTGATTCAAAGAAATTGCAAAGGATTTTCATAGGATTTAAATTCCTAAGAAATTTTTCCTATGTTTGTCTTTGATTTGTAGGAAATGCAAAGGAAACTTTCCATAGGATTGGATTCCTATAGTTCAATTCCAAAGAAAATATAGCATGAGGTCTCACCTCTTTATACACATTTCTTTGTTTTTGCTATGGAACTATCAAAGGGCCAACATTATATTTTCATGTGTTTTAGGTTCATGTGGGATTTGAATTGCATAGCACTTTAATTTCTATGTTTTTTCTATTACTATGTTTTCCCTGTCCTACGAATCAAAGGAGGCCTTAGTTTTAAAAAATCGGGGCAAAACCACAAAACCGAAAAGATAGGACCAAAAGCACAATTGAAGTTGAAAACACATGTAAGGAATGGAATATTTCGTAACTTAAATTGATTTATCCTTTAGGTAACTTAGTTTGTTTAGATAGGTTAAATCAAGTTTGGTGTGATGAGAAACGAACGAGCAAATCTGATTAGTACTTACATTACGGATAATCATGACAAGACATGTAGTTTAGCTGTCTGTTTTCAAAGTCGTGTAAGCACTAATACATGCTACATTTTCTTGTAGAATTTTGTGCCAAAAAAAGTTATTCAAGGAGTTATTAGAACTAGTATTAAGATGACTAGACAGCAGGGGAGAAAAGTAGGCGTACAGTGTATTTAAATTGTCAACTGCCTGACTAGTAGGGAAGAAATTAACAACGCGTCTTATTATCGTGTGGTGCGCACGGCCGTAACGAAACATTAAACGGCAAGGCCATACACACGATCGACATGCAAGACCGACATGGGCCGGACGTGCAAACAGTACGCACCACTAGCTAGTACACATGACACACTCACAGCACACTGCAATGATATACACATGCATGTACATCGATTAAACAGCGGCGACGAACTCGTCGATGGCTTCCTGGACGACGTCGACGAGTCGTGCCCCGTTTCTCTTGAAGCAGTTGCGTCGGATCTCGCCTCTGTTCCCGTCGCTCCTTGGCACCTGGCTCAGCTTCACCATCGACTTGGCGAACTGCGCGAAGAATGCGTTCTTGTCCGCGGCGAACTGCCTCACGATTGACGCCGTGGTGGCGTCCTTGATGATGGTCATGTCGGAGGTGAACACCCCCTGGCTCCTCGTCAGCGCCACGTAGTATCCGTTATCGAAGGTGACGGGTGTGACCACGTCGAGATCCTGCTTCCGGTTGGGATCAGCGCTGCAGTTGGCCGCCATCCTCCGGGAGAACTGGTCGTCGGCCGGACGCACGAACGCGCACTGGGATTTCCCGACGGTGTGGCCGCCGGAGAGCGCGACGAGGTCGGCGGCGTCGCGCATGCCTCTGCTGGCGAACGTGTTGATGAGCGACCGGGCGCTGGTTGTGCCCGGCCCGGGGAGCTGGTTGACGAGGCTCTCCGGCGCCGGCGCGAGGCTGTCTGTCTGGCCGGTGGGGACGGGGTAGGTTGGCCCGCCGGAGATGACGACGGCGGCGCGTGTGGCGAGCGCGGAGATGTCCGTGCACGACACGGTCGGGCCACACGCCGCGTGCACCTTGGCTCGGATGGATTCAACCAGCTGCAGAGCTCGTGGTTGCAGCGAGTTGGCGTTGGGTCCCATGTCCTGCTCCGAGTTCGCGCCCGTCAGGTATATCGACGCGTCGCACCCCTGCACGTAGTTACATGTATACTTTGGTTAATTACGTAAACTAGATAGCTAGTGATGGATGGAGTGATGATTAGTGCCTGGGGGAAGCAGTCGTGGAAGAAGATACGGATGAGGCCGGCGGCGAGAGCAGACTCGCGCTGCAGGGCGTCCTTAACGGCGGAGCTCACGATGGAGTCCACCTGCGCCGGCGGGCAAGCTGCAGATGCTGGTGAGGAAAGGAGGATGGCGACGATGGAGACCACGGCCAATGCGCGTGCACCACCCATGTTTAGTTGGCCGGCCGGAGTTGTGGACTAGCTAATGCACTACTGATGGATGGATGCTGTGCTTGTGCTTTCCTCGCGACCAGAAGTGGCCGTTATTTATAGCCTAGCTTAGCTATTGTCCGGGCCGATGTCGTGTAACTTTTGTGGCTTTTTTATTCGTGATTGACAGCTACTGTAGCTCAGTTTTCACCACACCACACCATGTGTACACGTGCAGTTGTGAAACAGCAATCACTGGGTAACTCGATCCATGCATGCATCACCCCTGCCCGTCAATTGGAGAAAACAAGAGGGACAAACACAGTTAAGTAAGGTACAGTACTCTGAGCTAGACAACTGCAGGCTAATCACGTGGTGGACGAAAAGGGCTAGTGGACTGACTAGTGCTTGCTATCTTATCTTTATACCGAGACTTTTGCATAATGTATGTGTATCTTCCTTTTTTTATGGTTGACGCCTGCTTTATGCTTGCTTCTCCCCATACGTATGTATGTTTAGCTAGCAGAGCGCAAGTGGTGTGGGTACACTAGACTAATGTTGTACTACTCCCCAGCCAAAACACACGTACCATTACTGTTTTGATGTTTGATCTGAAAGGCCTTGCATTGTCCCTGTCGCTAATGGGTTCCGGATAAGCTGGCCACATATCCTTCTGACCAAACCTAAAATCGACCATCCTACCATATTTTTGTATGCAAAATTAATTTCCATCCTAATCCCAACCCTCAACCATGCCCAAAGGTCAAAAATCCCTGCGTTCTCGTCCTGGATATATATTCAATTCAATTTCCTAGCTCCATGTATACGGCTTAAAATGTTGTTCAAGACCACCTATCCAATAAATTCAGTCATATATTTAGTACTAACTTTTTTTTCATCTTTCTTTGACTCAAAGCGAACTAGACGCCACACACATGTATACTAACTCCTTGGAGGGCTATGATTCGATTTGAACCCGAGCCCCGTCTCAAACCCGCGAGCTTATCCAACCGAGCTTGAGCTTTTCCTGAGCTTCATATGCAGTGGTATCATATACTAAATCGCTTAAGTACATATTACCATTTCTTCTAATATAATTAACTTTAAATTACTTTTATCAATCAAATGCCATGTATTATATGTTATTACAATCTCGAGTCGAGTTTGTGAGCCTAACCTAGCTCAAGCCGAGTCTACTTGAGAGTTGAGAGCTCGCAGGTAAAATAGGCTCATCTCAAGCTTGTATCGAGTTCGAGCCTAGGCAGCAGCTCACCTAAGCTCGATTCGTTGACAGCCCTACTCCTTGGTCAAAATTATGACATCAAACTTTTAACAATGGCCGTATTTTAGGTAAGTTCTTGTTATATAAAAATTTATAAAATACGTGTAACAATCTTAATTATGAGATTATACAAATGTTATAAATCTACAACAAACCACAAGTGGGCTAGTGGTAGGTACCTACATGCAAGAAAATGCATTTGACTGTTCTTTTTGTCTCAATCAGTTACGAAGAAATATCTCTTTTCTCTAGTTTATCGAACCATCGGTTTGGCCGGTGAACCAGTGATTGGGATGCAACAAAATACGTGATGGGAATGAAAGACATATGTAGGCTTAGGCTTGCAGGAAAAAATAGCCTCGTTTTTGCACGGCGGCTGTAAACTAAACTTGGAAGAACAAGGCCCAAAAAGGCCGACGCCGCCGGAGCCCACAGGCCGGGACAGATGTACGGCCTCCTTCATTATATTGGAGTTTTTTTTTAATGACAGGTAATTTCAGAAAGAAAGCCCGGAGACAGAACACCTCCTTAATTAATCAACAACGACGAGTATAATCTAGCATGTACCGCGAGGCCTTGTGTATAATCTTTAGAAAAACATGCAGTGGCTGTTAGCCACATACCAGAAGCTAGTATGGCTAGTTATACATAAATTACAATTGAATTTATAGCCAAAATGCAAGCTTGATTTATTTATATGTATTTGCAAAAAACTGAAATCCCTTTCTCAACAAACATATTTACGGATCAAAATTATTGAAAGGCAAATTAATTTAAAGATAGCCACGTACTTCCGTGTTATTATCTATCGCAAGTAAGAAAAAATAAACTTAAGAGACACAAAAGGTACAGTACAGTGCAAGCATATATACCAATGATCGACCTGGGTCGATGCATATACGTAGGTATCTATGGATTGATCAGAAAGAGGCGGCGAAGTCGACGACTTGCTCGATGACGGCGTCGACGGCGCGGCGTGGTCCAGCGTTGGAGACGAAGCAGTTGCTGCGGATCTCACCTCTGTTGCCGTCGTTCCTGGGTACATTGCTGAGCTTGAACATGGAGTCCGCAAACTGCTTGAAGAAGGCGTCCTTGTCCGTCGCGAACTGGCAGACGATGGGCTTGGTGATGGGGTTCCTGAAGAGCGAAATGTCGGAGGTGAAGACCCCCTGTCCCATGGTGAGGCCGATGTAGTAGGCGTTGTCGAATATGACGGGCGTGATGACGTCCAGGTCCAGCTTCTGGTTGGCGTCATCGGTGCAGGTTTTGTTCATGCCCTCGGNAGTGGCCGTTATTTATAGCCTAGCTTAGCTATTGTCCGGGCCGATGTCGTGTAACTTTTGTGGCTTTTTTATTCGTGATTGACAGCTACTGTAGCTCAGTTTTCACCACACCACACCATGTGTACACGTGCAGTTGTGAAACAGCAATCACTGGGTAACTCGATCCATGCATGCATCACCCCTGCCCGTCAATTGGAGAAAACAAGAGGGACAAACACAGTTAAGTAAGGTACAGTACTCTGAGCTAGACAACTGCAGGCTAATCACGTGGTGGACGAAAAGGGCTAGTGGACTGACTAGTGCTTGCTATCTTATCTTTATACCGAGACTTTTGCATAATGTATGTGTATCTTCCTTTTTTTATGGTTGACGCCTGCTTTATGCTTGCTTCTCCCCATACGTATGTATGTTTAGCTAGCAGAGCGCAAGTGGTGTGGGTACACTAGACTAATGTTGTACTACTCCCCAGCCAAAACACACGTACCATTACTGTTTTGATGTTTGATCTGAAAGGCCTTGCATTGTCCCTGTCGCTAATGGGTTCCGGATAAGCTGGCCACATATCCTTCTGACCAAACCTAAAATCGACCATCCTACCATATTTTTGTATGCAAAATTAATTTCCATCCTAATCCCAACCCTCAACCATGCCCAAAGGTCAAAAATCCCTGCGTTCTCGTCCTGGATATATATTCAATTCAATTTCCTAGCTCCATGTATACGGCTTAAAATGTTGTTCAAGACCACCTATCCAATAAATTCAGTCATATATTTAGTACTAACTTTTTTTTCATCTTTCTTTGACTCAAAGCGAACTAGACGCCACACACATGTATACTAACTCCTTGGAGGGCTATGATTCGATTTGAACCCGAGCCCCGTCTCAAACCCGCGAGCTTATCCAACCGAGCTTGAGCTTTTCCTGAGCTTCATATGCAGTGGTATCATATACTAAATCGCTTAAGTACATATTACCATTTCTTCTAATATAATTAACTTTAAATTACTTTTATCAATCAAATGCCATGTATTATATGTTATTACAATCTCGAGTCGAGTTTGTGAGCCTAACCTAGCTCAAGCCGAGTCTACTTGAGAGTTGAGAGCTCGCAGGTAAAATAGGCTCATCTCAAGCTTGTATCGAGTTCGAGCCTAGGCAGCAGCTCACCTAAGCTCGATTCGTTGACAGCCCTACTCCTTGGTCAAAATTATGACATCAAACTTTTAACAATGGCCGTATTTTAGGTAAGTTCTTGTTATATAAAAATTTATAAAATACGTGTAACAATCTTAATTATGAGATTATACAAATGTTATAAATCTACAACAAACCACAAGTGGGCTAGTGGTAGGTACCTACATGCAAGAAAATGCATTTGACTGTTCTTTTTGTCTCAATCAGTTACGAAGAAATATCTCTTTTCTCTAGTTTATCGAACCATCGGTTTGGCCGGTGAACCAGTGATTGGGATGCAACAAAATACGTGATGGGAATGAAAGACATATGTAGGCTTAGGCTTGCAGGAAAAAATAGCCTCGTTTTTGCACGGCGGCTGTAAACTAAACTTGGAAGAACAAGGCCCAAAAAGGCCGACGCCGCCGGAGCCCACAGGCCGGGACAGATGTACGGCCTCCTTCATTATATTGGAGTTTTTTTTTAATGACAGGTAATTTCAGAAAGAAAGCCCGGAGACAGAACACCTCCTTAATTAATCAACAACGACGAGTATAATCTAGCATGTACCGCGAGGCCTTGTGTATAATCTTTAGAAAAACATGCAGTGGCTGTTAGCCACATACCAGAAGCTAGTATGGCTAGTTATACATAAATTACAATTGAATTTATAGCCAAAATGCAAGCTTGATTTATTTATATGTATTTGCAAAAAACTGAAATCCCTTTCTCAACAAACATATTTACGGATCAAAATTATTGAAAGGCAAATTAATTTAAAGATAGCCACGTACTTCCGTGTTATTATCTATCGCAAGTAAGAAAAAATAAACTTAAGAGACACAAAAGGTACAGTACAGTGCAAGCATATATACCAATGATCGACCTGGGTCGATGCATATACGTAGGTATCTATGGATTGATCAGAAAGAGGCGGCGAAGTCGACGACTTGCTCGATGACGGCGTCGACGGCGCGGCGTGGTCCAGCGTTGGAGACGAAGCAGTTGCTGCGGATCTCACCTCTGTTGCCGTCGTTCCTGGGTACATTGCTGAGCTTGAACATGGAGTCCGCAAACTGCTTGAAGAAGGCGTCCTTGTCCGTCGCGAACTGGCAGACGATGGGCTTGGTGATGGGGTTCCTGAAGAGCGAAATGTCGGAGGTGAAGACCCCCTGTCCCATGGTGAGGCCGATGTAGTAGGCGTTGTCGAATATGACGGGCGTGATGACGTCCAGGTCCAGCTTCTGGTTGGCGTCATCGGTGCAGGTTTTGTTCATGCCCTCGGAGAAGGGGTCGTTGTCTTTCCTGCGGAAGCCGCACCGCGACTTGCCGATGGTGTGGCCGCCGGAGAGCGCCACCAGGTCGGCGGCGTCTCCCAGGCCTCTGGTTGCGAAGGAGGCGATGGCCTGACTGACGTTGGCGTTGAACGGCGACGGGAGCTCGTCCACGAGCCGTTCTGGTGCCGGGGCGAGGCTGTCACTCTGTCCGAGTTTCACCTTGTAGTTTGGGCCGCCGGAGAAGATGACGGCGTCGCGGGTGGCGAGGGCGGAGATGTCGGCGCACGACACCGTTGGGCCGCAAGCCTTGTGCACCTTGGCACGGATGTCTTCGACCAGCTGCAGCGCGCGTGGCTGCAGCGAGTTGGCGTTGGGTCCCATGTCCTGCTCCGAGCTCCCGCCCGTCAGGTAAATCGACGCGTCGCACCCCTGTTGACGTACACGTACGTAGACATGTATGTTATATATGTGTACCTTGATATGCACGTACGGAGTCATCGACTTATCCTATATACTTTCTCTTGTCTCCTACCCACGTCGACTCTTCGACAGTGTTTGACTCTTGTCTTATTAAAAAATTTATTAAATATGTAAATTATATATAAATAAAAGTATATTTAATAATAAATTAGATAGTAGAAAAAGAATTAATAATTATGTGAATTTTTTTTAAAAATATGAACGGTTAAATATGTATAGAAAAATCAAATGTGTCAATATATTTAAGGATGGAAGGAGCATTTATTAATGCTTGCCTGTGGAAAGCAGTCGTGGAAGAAGATGCGGATGATGCCGGCGGCGAGGGCGATCTCCTGGCTGAGCGCGGCTTCCACGGAGGAGCGCACGATCGTCTCCAGCTGCGGGCACGACGCCGCGTGGAAGTCCACAGAAAGCTCGCCTTCAGCTGCAGCGGCAGCCGCAAATGGAGAGAGGAGGATTGCGACGATGGAGGCGAGCTGCACGACGGCCAGTGCGCGGCCGCTCTTACCGATCTCTGCAGCAGCCATCATAATTATTTTAGCCTATGCCCTGCACTCGTACGTGCTATTATCTGTGCCTGATCGAGCACAAATTTAATGCTACTAACTGCTTGTGGCTTCCTCACGTCAGGAAGTGACCCTTATTTATAAGAGGCACATCTAGCTAAATACCGTGTGTAACGAAGATTTTTCCGTCACACACCACTATACATTCAAAAAATGTCGCTATACCTCCATGCTTTCATGCACCACCCGGTCGTCGTCGACGGAGAAATTAAAGGACAGTTGCGTACTTAAGTCATTAAGCTTTTATTTTAGGGCCATTTGGTTGAATCGAAGCCAAAATAGGTCCTATTAATTTTGTGATAGTTTGAGTTTTAATTGTGGTTGTTTGCTTGGTTGCCAAATAGTTGATAATGCGAATGCTTAATTTCGCAAAATTCTATAATCTTCTTCTCTTTTGTATAATAATGGAAGAACTAGTATTTCCTCTATCCCAAATATGTCACATTTATTAGTATAGAAATACATACTACCTCCATCCCAAAATATTTTATGCCGTTGACTTTTTAAGATACGTTCGACCGTTCGTCTTATTCGTGAAATATGCATATGTCGGGGAATCTGGGAACGATTCCCTTCGGCGGGAGGGTCTAAAAGACGTCCCTTGGTTTGTTCGGCCCAAGGACCGGTGGTTGAAGCCTCTCCAGGGGTTCGGGCGGAAGCGGATGGAAGCGAGGAATGTGGTGACGGGGCTCGGGTTGTAAAGAAAGTAACACACAGGACGATGAGGGGGTTCGGGTTGCGAACCCTCTCAGCAGACAGTG
>CM002482.1:23010122-23049003 GCA_000325765.3 Leersia perrieri
CGTAATTCTTCGACGCTCGCACACACAATTTTGCGAAGCCCGTCACGAACAACACCCACACGGTGTCCCTCCACCGTGTGTCATCTTTCGTCAACCTCGTCACCCGGCATCCTCGATCGCTCCGGACCTCTACTCCTCCCTGAGTATAGTCCCGATCCCACCGTTGACCTAAGTTAACCCCAATCTTGTCACATGACCTCCCGACTGCTTCAGACCTCGGTTCCTCCCTGAACGTAGTCCCAGTCCTCGTCATTGACCAAGCCTTCACCTCAAGTCACCTACACACAATAGACAAAACAACCGTTTCTGGGCACAGATATCGCAACCTGACCCACATCAGTCACACGCACTCACACCACATCCACGAATATTACAAACCAATTTTATTTAATTTATTATTTATAAAGCCAATTTGTTCATCACAAAATATTAATCAAAACCTTGATCTTACAACTAGCACGATGGCCCGCGCAAATTGCATGGTTAGCGTTATTTATTTAGTTTATTAACACCATAATTTCACTCTTTTCAAAAGAAAAAAATAAACGTGAGATATTTCAGGTTGTATTTTCAATTTTACTCTTTGATTTACTCTTTTTTTACACCAACTCTTGGATTTAGTCTAGCCAGTTGCAATCAAGACCACCACATTAATCAATGGTATAAATATTTTTTTATCTCGTTATTCTGAGTATTTTAGGCCATTATAATTCAAATTTTAGCTTACATATTTACCATATTTCTACGTGGACTCTTTCGTTTAATCTACACCGTTATAATCTGGACCAACACGTTATAATTGATGGCCTAGTTTTTTCTTTCTTTTTTCTCCTTTTATCCACTTAACGTGCGAATTTCTAGGCCTTGAGAACGAACATGGAGGCTCCTTTTTCTATTACTTTATTAAGTTAATAGATGTCCACTTTACATATCCAAAACTTTCAAATTTAAGTATAACTCATTCATCCCTAATTGAAAGTTTCTATACCATTAACCTAACGAGAAAATAATCATCTTTAAACTTTCAATACCAATAACGTTTCATCTATCAACCAGATTAAAAGTCGTAATGCCACAACCCGTTAATCACCCCATGCATAGTTGAAAAGGTTGAATTGGACCGGTGGTTTGAACGAAAATTAAAGGCAACTCCTGCAACAGCCCATTTGTGCACCAAGACATCATGGAAACGAAACGTTTTAGACCGGCTAAACCTTTAAATTACCATAAAATGGTCACCGGTTGGACTCGATGAACGTGCTGTTTTAATGGGCTGAAAGTAAGCCATGGGAGAAAATTGAAGAAAACAACAAGCCAAGTAAATACACATCTAGGTTATACGTCTCGTGATTGGATGGCCACTTATCATATCGCTGCAACTTATCTTGTGTTTTTAAGAGCAAGCCCAGTAGAAAGTTGCTTTTTTTATTTTAGTGGAAATAGCTAGCTCCATTTATTCATCAATGAAAATCTGATTACAATCTTTTACTAACTGAGACCGTAGGAACTCAGGAGGAACAGAGAACCTAGTCACCAAGCTTTCACTAGAGCAGCCTTCCTTTGCTAACAAATGAGCAGCCATATTAGCCGATCTACGGATCCAAATGACCCGAAAATCCCGAAACTGACTCAGACGGTATTTCAAATCTTTCAGTATAGACCCATACATCGATCAATTGATCTCTTCCCGAGCCACCATTTCTGTATCTCAAGACTATTCGTCTCTAGATTTAACTTCGTTACTTCCATCTCTCCTACGAACTTCATTGCCTGTAGACATTCCAGAGCTTCTGCCATTGTAACATCACACACCGTTGGATAGAAACACGAGGCTGCCCCCATAAAACCACCAATTTGATCTCTCAACAGTACTCCAGCAGCACCTTTAGAGCTTGCTACCTGAAAAGATCCATCGCATTTGCTTTCACCCAACCAAAAGGAGGTTTTTGCACAGTATTGTCATACGGTGAACAATAGTCTTCTGATTCTTGTTCAAATTATACCAAGTTTCGGTATCTAAGTATGTCAGGCATCGTTGCGTGATGAACACAAATTATACCAAGCTCTAAAACTTGCTAGTGGCTCTAAAACTTGCTAAACTATCAACATAGTACAGTGGAGTAACATGCACAATAGTCATCGATGCTTGTTGCCTCCACGATGTTTTGAGCAAACCTACTTCCTTTTTCTAATATTTATCTACACTGTAAGCCAGTCATATTTGATCCATGCTCTGTCTGCATGCTTCGGTGCATAATGAAGTGCGTCTAAAGCTATGTTAAATTAGTCATTCTCTCACATGTTTTCCCTCTCCAGCTCAACTATTTTTCTAGAATGGATGCACTATCACCGGTAAATGTCGTTCTCTCGCATGTTTTCCCTCTCCAGCTCAACTATTTTTCTAGAGTGGATGCACTATCACCGGCTCAATTTCTTATTGTACCCGCTCTAATATTACATACGGTATTGTACGAACCGATGTTAAAGTCAGCAAAATATATATACCCGGTTGGCCAATCTGACCATTAGATTTCAAACAATGATTTAAACGGTCCACCTATGATTGTAGCAAGTTTTACTATATAAGCAAGTAGGAGTAGTAGATAGTAATTTGCTTAGACTAAGGGCCTTTACAATGGAGGCTACACATATGGAGCATCCCTAATTAAGTGCCAAGTAAGCTAAGGACACAAGTTTGGGTTTGGATTAAGTTTCTCTCACCAGTGCGAGTGGCCTCAGCCCTGGACTTATTTTTTCATATCAGACCCTAATAAAATTTATTTCAGTCCTTGTACTTCTCATTTTACATGGCAGTCCTAAAATTTGCAATAAACAGCAGAAATCAAGATACTAATAAAAAAATCCCCAAACTCCCCCATAACATGAGTCCTCTATTCCTCAACGGAATCGATGATGAGCTCAGCCGACGGTGACAGTAACATATATTCCATCTAGGCATCTACCCTCTCTAGCGACGAAACATCTCTCCTCTCTCGCATCCGCCGCTGCGGCCCTCTCTGTCAATGAGCTCCGGGGCTGCCACTGCGACTCGTGCTTTGGGGAGACTATGCAGATTGCGCAACCTCGGTAATGAAACGGTGGCAGATCGAGCGGCCCAGGCGGTGGATCGAGAGAGCTTCGGTGAATGGAGCTACCGATGACGGGTGGATCTAGCGAGCTCCTTGGCGAATCGAGCTACTGACGGCGGGTGGATCAGGCGAGCTCCTTGGCGAATTGAACTCCCGGCAGCGGGTGGATCGAGATCTCACACCCTCCACCGCCACCTCCGTCCCATCGGATGTGTTGGAAAATTGCGGAAGCGGTGATACCAATTGATAAGAAAATAGAGCAACAATGAAGACACAAATTTAACTTGAAAAAACCTTGCGGAAAAAAAACATGGACCCCGACCAGCAACTATCAATACAGAGGAGTTGATACAGATTACATGGAATACACTGAGACAACGCGCACTTCCTGGCGGCTTACAAGAGTATATAAAAGAAAAAACCTAAGAGTTCTAATAGAAAAAAACACAAAGTCCTAATATGAAACTAATCCAACTCCAAAAAAAACTAATTTAAATATATTTGGCATATTGAAATTCGGATCATATCTAACAGGATGGAACAATGAAGCTTGTCGACGTCAGCGTGTCCCCTTCCCACACCACTGGTGTCCGGGAGTATCTGTAGATCTGTCGACAGTTTTTTAAGTACAAAACACTCGATTTTTTCTACTATAGCAGCGATGAACAGTCAAAACTAAAATCAGTTGACCATGAACCATTTATACACACATCATCTAATAAGCTGTTGTTTACCTAGTTACGTACAATCATTTGTGTAAGTAAGTTACAACGATATTACATGAAAATTACAAATGTAACTAGAATGTAATTATAGTGTAACTTAGATGTAATTATGATGCAAACAGGGTGTAATTACAATGTAAATACACTGCAATTACAATTACAATCTAATTTATCTGTAAGAAGTATCTCATGTTTCGAAAACTTGTGCTGGCCGGATGGCTAGCTGCGTCAAATCTCGCTGATGCGTCAAAGCAAAACCGCAGGATCGATTCTAGCTGCCTGCATGTGGTTAATTTTTTTACGATCCTCTCGGAAACACGAATATCCACGCAGATCCTACGGCCAGGCATTCGCATCTTTTGTAAGTTGTAACAAGAAATCTGTGGAACGTTATTTAGCAAAACCGCTGGTGTCCTCTCCCTTCCACCCGCGTCTGCCTCTCTTTCTCCGGTGCGGATCCTGTCCTCCTCATTGTCAAGGCCCTCCTCGCGGGATGGGGGAGACGGGCTCCGTCGTTCTCATCGTGGACTCCTTTTCTTCCTTTTCCGATGGTGTCTTCTCGCAGAAACACTCGGGCAGTACACCCTCTCTCCTCCATCTTAGCGGCAGTCCTCCGTGGCTCCTTGGGGTAGAACGACAACTCACCGCATTGTAAAAGCCCTAAGAATCTTTTACATGATAGATGGCCAGATGGGTGGTAACAAAATAGTCAGAGGCGAGATGACAAGGCATCGCTACGGGATAAAGAGTCTTATTATTGCAGGGCCACAACAAAACATACAAGAGCCAAGAGCAAAGAGCTGACCGACTGAACTGAAAGCCAAACGGGACTCGGAGGAGCTAGCTAACCTCACGGGCATACGAACGGCCTCCGTAATTAATCAACATGAACGGACGGCCATCGTGTTGACACGTAGTAGCTTAGCTAGATAGGAATACGTACTAATTAAAACTACAGCAAACGGTCGACCAATCTATCAAGCAGATGCAGCAAAGCCCTCCTCATCGGCGGCGGCGGCGACTTCGACGAGGCTCTGGCTGTTGGTCCTAAAGCAGCTGCGACGAATCTCGCCTCTGTTCCCGTCAGTCCTAGGCACCTGGCTGAGCTTGACCATTGACTTGGCGAACTGCGTGAAGAATGCGTTCTTGTCAGCCGCGAACTGCCTAACAATGGGTGCCGTGGTCCGGTCCTTGATGAGCGCCATGTCGGAGGTGAACACGCCCTGGTTGAACGTGAGAGCGATGTAGTAGCTGTTGTCGAATAAGTCGGGCGTGATCACGTCCAGATTCTGCAGCCGGTTGGGGAATTTGGTGCAGTTGGCGTTCAGCTTCCGGGAGAAGGTGTCATCCTGCCGTCCTGCCCGGTCGGAGAAGAAGCCGCACTGCGCCCTGCCGATGGTGTGGCCGCCGGAGAGCGCGACGAGGTCGGCGGCGTCGCGGAGTCCCCTTGTCGAGAAGAGGTCGATGAGGCTCTGGACTCTGGAGGTGAACGGGCCGGGGAGGTCCCCGACGAGGTTCAACGAGGCCGGTGCGAGGCTGTCCGTCTGGCCGAGTGCTACGGCGTAGGACGGCCCACCGGAGACGACGACGGCGTCACGGGTGGCGAGGTTGGAGATGTCGGCGCACGACACGGTTGGGCCGCACACGGCGTGCACCTTGGCACGGATGTCCTCCACCAGCTGCAGCGCGCGTGGCTGCAGCGTCTCGTTGGGTCCCTGCGGAAACTGCTCCGAGTTCGTTCCCCTCAGATACACCGACGCGTCGCATCCCTGCACATTGTGTTAATTTGGTTGAGCACATTAATCGATTGAATTAATTAGTTACTCGTATAGACCAACGTGCAAGTATAAGGAATTAACAGTACTGCATTTCGCTCAAACTAGATAGGTGAGTGCCTGTGGGAAGCAGTCGTGGAAGAAGACACGGAGGAGACCGGCGGCGAGGGCGATCTCCTGGCGGAGCGCGGCTTCAACGGAGGAGCGCACGATGGATTCCAGCTGCGGGCACGATGCTGCGTGGAAGTCCACTGACAGCTCGCCTTCAGCTGCAGCTGCTGCAAATGGGGAGAGGAGGATTGCGACGACGGAGGCGAGCTGCAGGAAGGCCAGTGCGCGGCCGCTCTTGCTGATCTCTGCAGCCATGTTTGGCTGGCTAGCTTTGCAGTAGTGAACTCTGTCAGCTAGCAAAACTGACTGTTGTTGTAATGGATAACCTTGTGGCTTCCTCACCTCCAATATGGTGCCTGTTTATTTATAAGCCAGATGCCTCCAATCTTTTAATGCAGCCCAGAAACTAGCACTAATCACTCCACGCCACACACAGACACATACCAATCGCATGAGCCCCATGGATAAACAAAAGAAACAAATGACAATAAATTAAGCTACTGAAAATTGTTTTAAAATGTACTTTGCGAATGAGAGCCGACTGGACCAGCGAACAGTGAGTTTTGTCACGTGCATGGTTGGTGAAAAGTACTAAGGCTTGTTTAGTTAAAAAATCTTTTAAAAAAATATCACATCGAATCTTTTAATATCTGCATAAAAGTACTCTCTCTGTCCCCCATTTTATAAGGGATTTAGGGTTTTTCACCGTAACATTTGACCGCTCGTATTATTCAATTTTTTTTAAAATATTCTTTATTTTATTTATTATTTACTTTGTTATCTAATGCACTTTAAGTATGACTTATCAACTTTTTTGTTTGCACTAAATTTTTAAACAAGACGAACGTTTAATTTTTACACATGAATAGTCTAAATCCCATATATTATGGGACAAAGGGAGTATTATATATAGATTTAAAATAAAATTAATTATACAGTTCGTCTAGAAATCACGAAATGCATCTTTTGAGCCTAATTAGTCCATAATTAGCCATAAATTATAGTAACTCACATGTGCTAATGAAGAATTAATTAGGTTTAATAAATTCGTCTCACGGTTTTCAGACGAGTTATGAAATTAGTTTTTTATTCGTGTTCAAAATCCTATTCAACATCCGGTTAAACATTTGATGTGGCACTTAAATTTTTTTTCCACAACTAAACACACCCTAAGTAGTGCATCTATGTTATGGATGCTTATGCACCTTGTTAGAGCAGGTACAATAGGGAAGCTAAGCCGGCTTTAAAAAATTTGTTGCTGAGTTGGCAGAGAGAAAATAGGAAAGACAAGATAAGTGGGTGTTTAATTTAGAGACAGACCGCACACATGAACCAAGAAAAAGGACCACTTAAAAGACAAAGACAAACAAAGGGAGATGATATTATATATGGAGAATTATAGTCTTTTATTGTACGTGTGAACTATAAAAGTGCATGACATGTACTCCCTCCATCCCAAGATAAATGTATTTCTGGTTTAAATTTGGACATTCCAGAAATACACTTTTTATGCCTTTTGTTTTCCAACTTTTTTTTAGGCAGCAGACAGCAAGTGGAATGTATGTACACCAATCACATGGTGGGCACAACTTTTCACATTTTCTTAATCGAACCAGTACAAGTTCTTGGAAGGCCGCCCACTTATAAAAATGTGTCCCCTTTACTTTCCAACGAATATGCATGCCACACATATCCATCACCACTGGGGCAAAATTTGGGGGTATAAGTGCATGCCATCCCAAAGAAATCCATGCATCCTCCAGTCCATTTTGCAGGGTTTTTTTTTTGTCCTCGTTCTGAATCTCTGACTCTCTGTTGGTTGGCTGCTTTGTCCATTTTTTTTTACACCGGCTGCTTTCTCCATTACTATCAGTTATCAGGATTCTGGTTTAATCGACTAAACAAACGGCTGCACAAGTATCGACTACTACTCAATCCATCCACGTAAGTTCTTTTAAGGTAAATTTATTCAATAACTAATATAAGAGTATTTCTATAGTACAATTCTATCGATCCAACGACTCATTATAATTTTTTTATATTTGTTGTTGCACCGTTATACATGTTCCTGTCCAATTTACTTCCAAGGACATCAATTAAGTAAGTTCATCCTATTTATGCTAAAACTCATATAAATACTTATATTTATGAACTGAAAGTAATATCTGATATCTATGTTGGGAAATGGCTATGTATGTCAGTGACTTAAGTGTCGCATGAAAATTACGCATTATGTCTCAGCACATTAGGCCTATCCCTCACGAGCAGATAAGTCAAGTATGCTTGCACGGAGTTTGTTAGTGTCTATCCTTCTATATATACTGCATACTAATTTATTGATCCCCACACTATATAGTTAACATTAATATTGATTCTCCCTTCTCACCTACACGGCTACAACTGTGTGGTCCAATCGTCTAGTGTCCTACAAAGCGACATCGAATAAATTCTTTTTGGCCTTTGGATAAATGATGAAAGATGCAAATTGGTTCTGCTCTCTCAAAAAGCCACACCTTACATTTCAGTTATTTATAGCATTTGATTAGTTGATCAAAAGGGCAAGATAATTGAAACTCATATCTACTATTTTATCATGTATTTTTATCGCAACAATGTGTGGGTTTTTCTATCTAGTTTACATTATGAACATCACACATGTGCACACTATACTTATGGTTTTTTTATTGAAAATTAATGATATGAAAGAGTCTTTATGAAAATATCTAATTTAATATGTTTTTTGCACATAGTAATTATTTGAGTTTTTTTTTATGTTTTAGCATACAACAGTGTTTGTTTGATACAACTAATTATACTAGTACCAATTTTACATATCAATGAATCAAGTTTTCTATATACTAATAATTTGAGATTTAACTGCGCGCATGTATTGTATTGTAGTACGCCATTTGTTTGATAACTTATGCAGTGGTTAATTTGCTGTAATGTAAGTGCTTTATACTCCTTCCACCCACAATTTGAGAATTCCAAACGTTTGGAATTTCTCTGTAAATACTTGGATTTTTGAATAAGCCTTTTTTCTATATTCTTATTCTCTAAAATGTCTTAAAATACATATTTTTGGTGAAGGCAGCGTGTCAAAGTGACTTGAAGAAAACAACAAGAACGGCTTTGTTATGATTGCACTTTGGTCTGATCGAAATTTCATGATGACATCGATCGATGTAACATATCCATATAAAAGAAGCTACTAGTACTATACTACCACGTGGTGCATGCATATATATGCATGTATGTGTCGATTGTGCGGTCCGCGTGCAAATTGAACCATGCATGAAGGATGAAACTTCTTGGCCGCTTCGTCCGCCCGGTCAACCAAGGTAGCCAACCCCAGCCCGACTAACCAATATCATTCTATCATTCGCTGAACCTATAAATTAAGGTGCATATATACTCATATCGTCTCACGATCATGAGATCCAGGGTGTGGGGCTTAGATCAATGACCATAATGTTGATCCACGCAGCATGCTGTATGAAAATAACAACATATTAAATTATTACCCTCGTTTCAAATTACTTGCCCTAAGTTAAACCTAAAACGACAAATAATTTAAATATGAGGGAATAAAATGGATTAGAAACACATAAAACAAAGGGAGATCGATATCGGCCACATAAGTCATGACCATTTGATGGAATAATTGGTATATAGTTATTCAATTTGAAATGTTTTAATTGGAGACGGAAAGTTTTCATTCAGAAAAATGAAATTGTTATCCATCAAATTAAATTTGTATTTTGTAATAATTTTCAACTGAAATTATTTTAAAAAATTCAGTTTTCAAAAAGAAAAAGAAAAGAAAACGACCGTTTCAATGAATCACAGAGAACGAATGCATTGATTAATTGATCCACTTGTATATTTTTTCTAGATATATTCAATTGCACGAGGGACGATAGGGGGTGCTAAGCTGGCACCAAAAAAAATTGTTGCTAAGTTGATGTAAAGAAAGTAAGAAAGAAAAAATAGGTGGATGCTTAATTTGTAGGCTGCACACATAAACCAAGAAAAAGACTGCATAAAAGACAAAGAAAAAAAGATGATTGGATATGTGAAGAATATAATATTATTGTCATGATAGAACAAGATAAAATTAGAGTCTCTTATTATATGTGTGAGCTACACAATTATTTATGATGACATTAAGTAAAATTGAAGTAGGCAATTGATGCTACTATCGACATATATTAGATCCACTTGTGTAGGTTTTTGCGCGCACCGAGACCTTGTGCTCAGTGTTTGAACGTTCAAAGTCTCCCATAACAAAGTTTAGTAATTCCCACTTTTCAGTAGCTGTAGATTAATAAATTAATACTAGTAGCAGAATTTAAAAAGTGGCCATGCTGGCCGCCATCGATCTATGTTTTAAGGACGAAGATGTCAGATGCGGGTAGCATTTTCGTATTCATGGCAATGTACTATGCATTAATCAATGTGAAAATCAAATTTCAAAACAGAAATAACATGAAGATCCTACGTACAAAGGAGACATTATTAATATTACCGATTTTATTTCTTCGTAATTTGCTGTTCAGTTTATAAATATCTGGCAATTTTGTAGCAAGTATTTGTAGAGAGCATCTATCAGTAAAGGGAAAAAAAAAATATGGACCCTTTATTGGGCCATCTAGGCTTATTTAGGAAAAGTCTGGACTAAAGTTAGCTTGCCGAAATAAAAAGCTATGGGTCTTTAGTGGGCCGTAATGTCGACTATATAGGCTTTAGATGGACGTCTGGAAGTTATGGCAGCCGTTCGATCGGCCCTTTGGATCTTTAGTAAGCTAGATGATCGATTGAGGTGCGCACTGCAGGAGGGTGTACTTTCAGTTCAGGCTTAAACTCAGTGTCAATGGCAAAGGAATCAGAATTTCTGATGGAGCTCGATCCTTTCGTTTTCTCAAGATGGTACAGGAATTACTAGATAAGAAGCTAGCTAATGTATATACAAATTAGCACACACAGTACATAATATTCGTAGCTAGTTAGCACTGTTGAGCGAACGAGTTGAATTAACGTATGCATCATCAATCGATCTTAATTAATTAAGAGAGTGAAGCGAGGAGGAGGAGAAGAGACGGCATTAATCCAAAGAGGAAGATGGTGGACACATGAGATGGAACAGCAGCGGACTTAGCGGCAGTGTCTGCAGGCGATGTACCCGTCGAGGCCGCTTTCTCTGCCTTCATGGATACCTCTAATTTCATGGAAGCCGTTGCCGCCAACGGTGGAATATAAATAGCAGCCGTCTCTGGTGGAGCCGCCGCCGCCGGCGAAATAGAAGCCGTTTCTGATGGTGCCGGTGAAGTGGTATATATCGTATCTGGTGGCGCTGCCGCCGGTGAAAGAGAAATTGCAGCAGCCTTAGGTGGTGCTGCCGCCGGTGAAATAGTAGCCGCTTTTGGTGGCGCTGCCGCCGGTGAAGTAGCAGGCGGCGATGGCAAGGTGCAGCTCCCAAACGCCGAGCCAGCCTGCATTAATTATATGTATATTTCCATATCACAATAAAAATGAGCTATAGCACCCACGAACAGTATTGTACTCTCTTCTGTTTTTGTTTTTATAAGGTAGGACATTTTAATGTGTTTTTTATAACGTATGACTATTATCTTATCTAAAGGTTTAGTACAAATATAAAAATAATAGGTCAGTTTATAATAATTTTAATAATAAAGTAAGTCACACAAAATAAAAGATATTTTGTGCAATGATGCTACACTCCAAGAGTCTCTTATTCTATTATGGGTGTCGTAGTACCATTAGAATTGTTGGCTATAATCTATGTGACTCTATTAGCGATAATCAATATTAAAGGTATGTGGGGGTATGTTCTATAACCTTATGTGCATTTTTTTATGACAGAGACCAGAGATGTAAAACATTTTAATTATTAAAAAAATAAATGATATTATTATAATTTTTAAATAAGATAAATAGTCAAAAGTTATAAGAAACGCCACGTTACGAAACAATGGGAATATTACAGTAGCAATAAAAGTGAGGAACTAACCTTGCAGTATGCAATGCTGTCGCAGCCGCACTGGATTTGGCCGTTGGCCACGTCGGTCGCCAGCGGAGCTCCACCGCCGGTGCTCCTCATGTAGAAATCGACGGCGATGAAATTGGGCCACCGGTTGGCTGAGGCGTGGTAGCAAGCCTTGAGCTTGGCGACGAGCGGCGCAGAATTGTTGCCGCAGGCCCAACTCTGGCTCGGGTTGGTGCTGAAGAAATTCACCAGAATCAGCGACTGTTTCGTCGAGTCCATGGGCCGCGACTCGGACCGCTTCTGGCACGACCCACCAACCAGCCCATCATTCCCATACTGCGTTTCGACGACGTAGTCCCACTCGTATGCTAACCCGTCGCTGGATTCTTTCCCCTGCTTGGACGTGAAGACGATCAGGCGATGGTTCTGGGCGATCATGTCCTTGAGCAGAGGCCAGTCGCCGCCGTCTTTGGGCATCTTCGCCACCGGGAATAGATACTTGCTCAGCCCTGATGCTGACACAACTTTGCCCAGGCTGCCCGGAGCAGTGTAGTCCTCCATCAACACAGTTATCACCTCTGACGGGTTCGCCTCCAGGAAGGATTGTATCTCCTTTAGTACATCCACTGCACGTTGCTGATCATCGACGAAAGCAAATTAAAGAACTAGCAAACAAGATTGTGCTGTACTGTTCGATTGGTCTTTATCAATGGTTGCTAGCTTACAAAGGCAGCGAAGCTGTAGCATTTCCCGCCGAAGGAGTGGCAGAGCCAGACATCGTTCTGGAAGTCATATGCGTCCAGCATCAGGCCCCTCACGCCATTCTGCATATGGTGCACCACTGTTTACATTCTCCAGCAGGTACAGTAGAACAATTAATTATTGTTAAACAGGATTCTAAGCACAGTATGTGTACAGGCAGCAAGCTAGCACTTTTGAAACGCAATCAAATCAAACCCCAGCACTGTACCGATTTACAAGGTCACACTGGAAGAATGCCGATGAATGACTAATAGAGGGTTAAATGATGATACTAATATGTTGCAAAAATTTGTAAGCAGCATGCGGTAGAATTTGGGCTTGTTGGGTGGGACGTGGGAGCGGGTGTGCACGTTGACAAAGGTGCAGTGTGGCGTGGCCAATGTACCCTTGAGGCTAATACATCAACTATTGCCTTCTGCCTTTATCGTACCGATGGAGCACTGCGTTGTGATGAATGATTTGTAGCGCATGCAGGGAATATTTGACGACGCTTGTTACATGTATATGCAGTAGATGATGCAGGCAGAGCAGGGGAATTTAGAGAGAGGGATGAGGCAGTCGTAGTAGGGCAGGCCTTGAGCTGCTGCGTGACGGTGTCCTCCTGGTTGGGTGGCGCAATGATGGGCGTGCCGGTGTGCGACGGCGAGCCCACCACGGCGAAGGAGTTGTGCGTCGTCAGCCATGTGTACCGGTTGAACGCCAGCCCCGTCCCCTGCAAGTTAACAGTATCAGGCAATCAATCGAATCGATGGATCCAACAATTCAATTGACACGTGAGAAGATGGACGTACGTACGTGCGATTTGGGGTCAAGAGGCGTGGTCCGGGAGCACACGGCCGGCCCCGACCCGGCCAGCGGCGAGCAGGTGGCGCAGCGCATCCCCGCGCCGCAGCTCGACGCTGCCGCGGCGCACGTTTGGCCCACCAGCGCGCCGGCGTCGGCGAGGAGGCAGCAGCAGGCGGCAGCAAGCAGCGGCAGCGGCAGCGTCGCGGCGCCCATCTCGATCGCAAGGATGGATGGTGCATGCCCGCGTGGGTGCTGCTTCTTGTTACCAACATGCAAGCTCCCGCGCCAAAGCCGGGGAACACGTACTAAAAATAGACATTATTTACCTGTAATGCCGATCGGATCGCATGAGTTGACGTAGTACTACTACATTATTTACAGCTAGCGGAGTTATTTTCAAAGGCCCTGTAGATCCTAAAATCTTTTGACCAAAATTATCACATCAAATATTTAATGATATTTAAACATATACATGTAGCACTAAATATGACGAAAAAAACCAATTACATAGTTTGCATGTAAATTACGACATAAATCTTTTAAGCCTAATTACGTCATAATTTGACAATATGGTGCTACAATAAATATTTAATAATGAGGAATTAATTAGGCTTAATAAATTTGTCTCGTAGTTTACAGGAGAAATATATAATATGTTTTGTTATTAGTCTACGCTTAATACTTTAAATGTGTCCGTATATATAAAAAAGTTTGGGCAAAAAACTAAACAGGGCCAAAGCCAACGAGAGGAGAGATGAAGGGAGATTAGTGCTGCTGTGCTGGCAAATTAGGTGCCTCTGCAATGCATGTGATGCGCAGTGCTGCTCACTGGACTCATTGGACAACTGCGCTGCATCGTGCCAGCCGGTGCTGTGTCAGCCAGCATATATGGCCCACTCACTCCGCCAGTCGCTGGACTCCACTTCCTCTATTGTTTGCCATGGCCCATGTACCGGCCCATCTCCTAATGTTTAGCTTTCACGCAAGTTTATGATGAATCAATATTAGTCAAATCCTACTACAAACTTTGGGGCCAAATTTTATGTTACCAACAAACTTTGGATCACATGCCTGTAATTCTACTCCTACTTGTTTGTTTTGGAGCAGGTCAGGTAGCAGCAAGCAAAGGATTGTCACGAGGAGACACCTTCAAAAAGCGCAGAAACCCAAAAGTAGGGAAGAAACAAATCCTTGTCACTCCACTACTCCACACCCAAAAAAAAACTCGGCCGCCCAAGCAAACCAAAACCCTCCTCTTTCGTTGTCTCCCCTTCCGCCGCAAGCCAACAGCAGTGAGCTCCACACCACTCTACTCCCCCACTCCGCCGCCGCCAACCAAATGCCGGCGCTGTCCCTCCGCCGCCGCGGCCTCTCCCTCCTACTCCTGCTGCTCTCCTTCGCCGCTCCATTCTTCTTCTCCCCCACCCCCGCAGCAACCGCCGTCGGAGGTCAGTTCCATTACTCATTCCTACCCCTCTCCATCGATCGTCTCAATACTACTAGTACATCTTATTGTGATCCCCCATGCGACTGTTCGTGGATCGAAACTCGATGATTACTGTGCTAATCACTGGAGTACTTGCCTTCCTGGTTTCGGTACTGCTCTTGCCCGATTTGATCTTCATAAGCCTCATTAACGACCCCTCTTGTTCTGTACTACTAATGAGAATAAACACATAAAGCTAGTTGCTTTGTACCAAAAACTTAACATTTTAGTTTCTACCCGAGATCCTACTCACTTGATTCAATGCAGATAACCACGCGCTTACCATTTCTTGTGCCTTTTCTGTTGCTTTCCAATTAGTGCTGCTAGTTTTTTTCTCTACTAAAAATAGCACCGATCTTCTCTACATACAGATTGCCCTTTGGATTTTAGCTGGGCCAACTTCACACTAGCTTCGGCAGCGTGTTCTGATCCGACGCAGCGGGCGGTATGCTGCCGATACATCAATGCATTGGTCGCCATTTCCATGTCTCGCTACGCCAATGCCACCGGCAGACTGGGTGTTCCTCCGGCCTTCTCCGAGATATGTCTTAGCTCTGTATCGGAGACTTTCAAGCTACGCGGAATCCCCACTGATGCCGATGTGTTCTGCGGTTTGGGACCCAAGATAAGGGTCTCGTATCAGTGTGCTGGACGGGACACCGTGCTAGAAATGATGCAGTCCCCGAATTTCAACGACGTTGTTGGAAGCTGCAGGGGTCCTCTATCCTTGGATATCACCTGCAAGACTTGCTTGAATTACGGCATTGTTTATTTGCATCGTCTGATTGGCTCAGATGATAATGTTGGACTTAGCGTCTGCCGCAACGCGGTTTTTGTCACGCTTGCGACTCAACAGGGCATTCTTTCATATGACGACATTGTCAAGTGCTTCTTTGGTGTTCAAGGGATCACAATTTTTCCAGGTATTGCTACTTTACTACCGTTGCGTTATGATTACGTTTATAGAATGAATGCCTTTTAACTTGGGGTATGTACCAGGGCCATCATCTGTCACATCAACCCCAGCTTCTTCTCCAAATGTAACAGCAACCCCTGTTGATGCTCCAGCTGAACCAGCTCCAAAGACCAAAAGTGTTCTGCAGAAACATCACCAGCCTTACCGGCTTACAGTGATCCCAGGGATAGGGATAGCGGTTATACTGCTTGCTGTTCTGCTTCAACTTGTCTTAGTGATACTGATTCGTAGAAAGAACAGGGAATTGAAGAATGCAGACCTTCATACACAGAATCCAGAAAATGCATTTTGTCAGAGTCAGTCCTGGAGGTGCCCTGAAGGTTTGTGCACATGATTCTATTCAGCTCATCTATATCTTCTAACACCTTAGTTCATGTTAGTATAAAATGCTTGAAGCTCCAGAAAGGAGGAATTTGGTTTTAGCTTGTTCATGGTCAGTCAATCATGGCAATGTCTGTCTAAAACTTGCTTTTTACGTTGTTATGCCCAATGTTGATGTGATCATAATAAGTTCTCATAACGGCATTTATTAACTGCTTTATGCATTCCTATGTCAAGCCTGGTCTGTGGAAAAAAGAGTCCATGAAAAATAGTCTGTTCTATATTGTTGTGCATTGACAAGAATGGCTTTGCTTGGCTTTAGTATGTCAGCAATAATAACTGAACAGATCACCTCATTATTGTTTTTATCTCTGATCCCAACCAAATATTACCTTCTTTTCAGGTCAATCACCAATGTTCCAAAGGTACAGCTACAAAGAAACAATGAAAGCAACAAACAATTTCAGCACGGTTATTGGAAAGGGAGGTTTTGGTACAGTCTACAAAGCTCAGTTTAGTGATGGATCTACAGCTGCTGTAAAAAGGATGGACAAGGTTTCGAGACAAGCTGAGGAAGAATTCTGCAGGGAAATGGAGCTCTTGGCTAGGTTGCATCATCGCCATCTTGTAACCCTCAAGGGCTTCTGTATCGAAAGGAAAGAAAGGTACGCTGTTTTCATTTTGTCCTATTGTACTACTATTTCTTACATCGTGGTCATATTATATCTGTACTTGTCAGGTTTCTTGTCTATGAGTACATGGCGAATGGAAGCCTAAAGGACCACCTGCACTGTATGATTGCTTTGCATGTCTTGAATCTTGGCTACATATAATTTATATCTTGAATTGCTGTTTAAGTTGTCCAATTTGAATTGCTGCAGCATCTGGAAAAAAGGCATTAAGCTGGCAGTCTAGACTACAGATTGCAATGGATGTCGCTAATGCTCTGGTATGTTTGCTTTAGTTTTTTAAACTGCTTCCTTGGTCTTATGATTGTCTTTTCATGTAGTTTAGTCAAAGCATGGGAAATGCACCATTACGCAAACATGCACCATCCTGTGTCTATCAATAGTTCAACACTGCTCTAGCACCTACAGTACATTAGATCTGTGCTCAACTTTTTTTGCTTTACCTTTTGGCCTAGTTAATGAAATTATTTGAATTCAGTTAAGTGACATTAAAACTGCTACATCATCTGAAAAAACGCGCTTCATTTGGCATTTGCCACTGAAGAAATCTTTAGCTGGCTGGAATTACAGTGCTTTCTTCGCATTTTCATGAATTAGCTTTTGCACTTTCTTCCCGAAAGTTCTAAGTAGTTGGTCGATGCTGTTGAGTGAGGACATCATTGATTATTGATAAATAGCCAACTTAACTCAAGCTGAGGCATCTGTGAGCTTGTTTTGAACTGTAGAAAGTTGCTTCAGACTGATAAGTCCCAGCATGTTACCATGTATTCTCTATCTGCATTGCTTGATTACCTGCCGCTATGTATGCACTTTGAAGAGAACCAGGGTCGAATTTCCTGATTTTTTGCTGTCCAGAAATATACTTAGTGTTTGATCTACATTGATTAAGTTCCTTTGACATTTAACGTATTTATGCATAGAACTTACTTTTTTATATATCTTACCTGCATTATGGTGGGTGACCTTCTTGCAGGAGTACCTCCATTTCTTTTGTAACCCTCCACTCTGCCATAGAGACATCAAGTCGAGCAACATTCTTTTAGATGAGAATTTTGTTGCCAAGGTTGGTTCATGTGGTATGCTGGTCATTTTCAACTGTAATGATTTGTAGTCGCTGAAAAGCCCTGGTGAATCTTGTATTTAGGTTGCCGATTTTGGGCTTGCACATGCATCAAGAACTGGTGCCATCAGCTTTGAAGCTGTCAACACAGATATAAGAGGGACCCCAGGTAAATTTTAATATATGAATCGGTTAGGATAACTGAATAACTGTTCGGCAGATTAAATTCAGATTTAGTACCTTGGAAGTTTTAACCATGGATCTGCACCAAGTAATAGGAACATAATTGGCAACCATTGCTAGATAACTTTTCTGTAAAATAGATTAGAGAAATGACATTGCTATGACTTAGAGAACACATACACGGGACACTGAGGATAAGTTTGCTCATCTCTTAATGAATCAACCGCAGGGTACATGGATCCTGAATATGTGATAACTCAAGAGTTGACGGAGAAGAGTGATATATACAGCTATGGTGTGCTCCTACTTGAGCTGGTTACCGGTCGGAGAGCAATCCAAGACAGCAGGAATTTGGTTGAGTGGGCACAGGGACACCTATCGTCTGGCAAGATCACACCTGAATTTGTGGACCCGACGATCAGGAGCTTGGTTGACATGGATCAGCTGCATTTGGTGGTTAGCATTGTCCAATGGTGTACCCAGAGAGAAGGACGGGAGAGGCCATCCATTAGACAAGTGCTCAGGATGCTCTCAGAGAGGCTGGATCCAGGGAATGGCAGCTTCGGTGAAGGCATGGAAGATGCAGAAGGGGGATTTTATCCTCGGAACAGCAAAGGTAGCGTCCACCGGAACGAGCTGATTCCCCACAGTGGTGACATGAGGTCTCTCCATTCCTCGTCGAGCACAACAAGATCTTATTGCAGCCGCAGCATGTTGCTTGAAGGTGGCCAAGCTCACTCTCCACCGGAAACTCTATGACTCCACATCCTTGAAATTTTGTTCTTTCATATTCTTGAGGCCTCTGTCGAGTACATGTTCCCAGTGAAGCAAGTCATATATAGCGTCCAACTTATATCAAGAGGCGCTCCTGATCGAAGTGAAGTTTTGTAAGCCAGCTATTTGTGTGAGATTGAATTGTCAGATGGTGTGATGCGATAGTGCAATTTGCTGTGTAGTGTGGATGGTTGGTGTGCGAAAGTCAGAAGTTAGAAGGAAACAGTACTATTTTCGTTGATCCTGGAGGCAAAACCATGCACATATATGATGTTGCAGATTATTTTACCAGATCTGCCGTTCTGGTTTCTGAAGTCTGTACTTTACATTCTTTATAGAACTGTTTGCAGTTACTGCGACGGTGTGTGTTTTCTTGTTTTTCTCAGAGATATGCCACTGTGAGCGTGTTGGCAAATGGCTGCAAGCGGCACGAGGTCTTGGCCTAGTGGACAGAAAAACAAATCCAGACAAACCTTGAGATCCCATCCTTGCATATATGCTCATTTGCTTTGCTCATTGCTGTTAGAGTGTTACTACTAGTTGTTGAGATGGAGATGGGGGATGATGGGTGCATACTCTACTTTGCATGTATGGTCAGCGGTAGGTGCCGCACATTGTCTCTTAAACTATTTGTGTCAAGTGATTAATGGTGGTTGGAATACACTCTGAACACATATGTTCCATGTGGTTGCTTGCTTGCCATGGAGCTTTTGACCGTCGTGAGGCTCTTCTCTTCTCTTTCAGTCGTGACATTTACCTATGGTCGGTCGGTGTGGGAAGTGTGGTTGCCCACAGATACTGTAGCAAGTAAGAAGAGGCAGCTTAGTAGGAGGAGAAAGCAAAAAAAATAAGATCCAGCAGCGAAATGAGGAGAAATGGAGGAAGAGGACAGGTGCTGAGCTGGCTGGAAAGCCAGCTTCACATGGACTGTCTGTCCGGCTCTCATGCTGCAACCGACGAATCCCGGCACTTCATCATCACATGGCTATATTACCACCAGTTCCTTCCGTGTAACATGCAACCACCTCTTTATACGCCCACACAAAAAAATTTCACCCCATATCCCTAATTCCCTACAGAACAAAACACTAGTAGAGAGTATTAGAAGAAGCAAAACAAAGTTATAAGTAAGTACATCTAGACTATAAGAAAAAAAAAGAATATATAGAGTGTGCTACTAGAGAACATTTCAGTCCAATGTGCTACTAGAGAACATTTCAGTCCAAAAATTATGCACGCTTGCTAGTAGCGTAATGTACTCCACTAGTAGTGCTGGTATACCTTGCTAGCATATGAAAAGAAACTAAAAATTAGTTGGCCTCACCTCCGGACAGAGGAGGGGAGACTCCACCGACGCTTTGATCCAACTAACACACGCTGCTTCTTTTGCTTTCCAATTCTTTAATTAGCCGCTGCCTTGCTGCCTTTGTCACGTACTACCACGCCACTAGCTGGTTAGCTGTATTAGATTTAGGAGGAGTAGGAGATGCATCTCTCTCTCTCTGTCTAGTTATGAGCAGTCATTAGCTAAGCTAGCAAGCGCCACTTAACTCTGCTCACTCTCGCAGAGACCAAATCTTTGCTTTTGTAGAGCAAGAGGAAGAGGAGAGATCAGCTTACCAGATCAAGAAGAAGAAAGGAAGAAGAATTCAGTCGACAAGATGCACGCGAAGACGGACTCGGAGGTGACGAGCCTGGCGCCGTCGTCACCGCCGCGGTCGCCGACGTCGCGCGGCGGCGGGCGGCACCCGGTGTACTACGTGCAGAGCCCGTCACGCGACTCGCACGACGGCGAGAAGACGGCGACGTCGGTTCACTCGACGCCGGCGCTGAGCCCGATGGGGTCGCCGCGCCACTCCGTGGGCAGGGACTCCTCCTCCAGCCGCTTCTCCGGCCACCCCAAGCGCAAGGGCGACGGCGCCAAGTCCTCCGGCGGCCGGAAGGGAGCTCCTCCCGGCAAGGGGTGGCAGGAGATCGGCGTCATCGAGGAGGAGGGCCTCCTCGACGACGACGACGAGCGCCGTGGAATCCCCAAGCGCTGCAAGTACTTCCTCATCTTCGTCCTCGGCTTCGTCGTCCTCTTCTCCTTCTTCGCCCTCGTCCTCTGGGGCGCCAGCCGCTCCCAGAAGCCTCAGATCGCCATGAAGGTAACACCCTTTTTTACTTCGATCCTGATTGATTTTGCGTTAATTGCAACATCCCAATTGAAGAAGGCAGCGATCGACCGGCCTAATTTGATTCGCAATCGCAAGAGAGGGGTGAAAAGGATCCAACTTTACACTTTTCGGTGATGAAAAAAAAAACGATTTTTTTACTTCGGTCTTCTTGATAGATTTGCTCGCAATAAATTTGGTTGAGAAAGGTCGCAATCGCAAGAGACACTAGATGAAACGAAACCAGCTTTACTTCTTTACTAATGAAAAAAAAAACGACTTTTTTTTTTTGGTGTCCCGCAGAGCATCACGTTCGAGAACTTCATAATCCAGGCGGGGACGGACGCGTCGCTGGTGCCGACGGACATGGCGACGACGAACTCGACGGTGAAGTTCACCTACCGTAACACAGGCACATTCTTCGGGATCCACGTGACGGCCGACGCCTTCCAGCTCTCCTACAGCCAGCTCACCCTGGCCTCCGGCGACCTCAAAAAATTCTACCAGGCGAGGAGCAGCCGCCGGACGGTCAGCGTCGGAGTCGTCGGCAACAAGGTGCCACTCTACGGCGGCGGGCCCACTCTGACGGCGGGGAACACGGGGAGCAAGGGGAGCACCACCAAAGTGGCTCCGGTGCCGATGATCCTTCGCACGACGATTCACTCGAGGGCGTACGTGTTGGGAGCTCTCGTGAAGCCCAAATTCACTCGCGCCATCGAATGCAAGGTGCTTATGAACCCGGCCAAGCTCAACAAACCAATCTCCCTCGACAAGGCCTGCATATACCTCTGAAGAACCGGATGAAATTCCTCTCAAGTGGAGTTCGATTATCGATCCATGGTTGGATTATATTATAGAGGGGAAATTGAACTGTTTTATACTGCTACGTGCTCGGATTATATGCATCGATCGATCGATCTCCTCCTGCTGGGATAATCGAGGAGGCGGGCCTCTTCTTCTTCTTCTAGATTTATATCTTCTTGTTTTTCTTTCTTGATGATGATCATCTGTGCATTCTTTTCTTCTTCTTTTTGCGGATCCAACAGCCATGAATATGTATGTACTGTATTTCCCAGTAAGATTCGTTATCATATTATACTACCAAACACGATCAATTCTTTGCAGATCATGCGGCATTAATGAAATGAGAATGAGTTACACAGAGCTGACTAATGACTCAGTATGCATTTTTTTTCCTGGATCTTACTATGGTTGATTGGTTGTATAGCAATGTACTCTGTTCACATAGTGGGTATCTATGGTTGTTGGAAAATGCTAGTATGCTACAGTACATACGATGGTTGTTGCAGTGCAACGCAATGGGCCAGCCTCGTGTGGGGCTGTAATATGCTGTTAGCTAGTGTATGCAATGATTGTTGCATGGATTGGATGCAAAAACAATCAATCAATCGGTGGATCCATGGATGTGAAAGCTGTACCGTGGTGAAATAATCGGTTGTTAAATTTCAAAAAAGGTCGTGACAAAGACGAATCTCCAGTCAATCACTCACTCAACTCAACTCAACCTTAACACTTATAACACAGTTTGTTTGTTCCCCAACAAAGTTTGGGCCTTCCAGCTCCTGATCCTCGATTGAATTGATCACTAGAACTGGAAAATGTTCCCCTTGTGCTTTTAGATTTATTCTCATTCCTAGGACTATCATGAAAAAAATTCTTCCCCGTTGTTCTTCTGTAGATTGTCACTCCTTCAGGAAATCACGAATTTCCGTAGGAGGCAATTCAGTTCAATTGGACATTGAGGAGGGGGTGCTAAAAAAGGATTATTGAAGGGGGAAAAAAATCAGGGGCGGGACCAGCATGATTCAGGGTATTGAGATCAATACCTAAGATTTTTGACAAAAAAAAACTCATATATAAAGTAGTATATATTTCGTATGCATATAGGAAAATACAGATAAAAAGGCCTACTGCTCGAAAGAAGCCCAATAGGAAGTCTTTCGCAGGCTAGCTCCCTCCACCCACCTCTTGGCCCATTTCCCAAATAGCAAAAAACTGGCCCAATACCCCCTAACCCTAATCAACAGTCTCCTTCCTCAGTTCTCACCTCCTCGCTCGGTGGTTCTCTCTGTGCCTCCGTCGCCCACTCGCCCGGCGTCACGGACTCACCCCACGCCCCGACGACCGGGCCAGCAGCGCCCATCGCCGCCTTGCCCCTCGACTTCTTCCCGCCGTCCTGCCGGCCGCCGCACGCCCAGGCTGATAGCTGCACGGGACCACGGCTGCCCACCTGCGCCTGATCGCTTTTTCCCTCAGCCACCTGCCCAGTGTGGCGGTGCCCTGCTCAGATCTGAAGGTAATCCAATTGTTGAATTTGAAGCAGACATTTGATTTCAACTACACAAATTAGAGAATTGTAGATTAAGATTATAATGCATATGTCTTTCACAAAGTATGAGAATATCATAATAAGTAGTATTTAAATACTATATTATTCAATAATATAGTATTTAGGTTTGAACCATAAAGATGAAGAATGGTCCTGCTGTTAATTTGAAGTCTTTTTTGGAAAAAAAAAATTGCTGCAAAGAAGAGAGCTCAAGAACTAGCTCAGGAAAATATGAAATTTATTTCGACGAATATATGAGATTAGGCTAAATCGTGTGTATATGTGCTAACTTCTATAGATTATACAACTGTTAGTTTAGAGCCAAGTATTAAGTTGTTGAATTTTTCGTTTGCAATTTCGAATACCCAAGTTCAAAATCCTGGGCCCGTCCATAAATTCTCTATGAACTTGTGATTCTTTTCTGAAACCTAATAACCAGGGACAAAATAAATCCCTGTTTCGAACTAACAAGTGACGGTCTTTGTTTGTTCAGTGTGTCATCTATATTTTCCCTTTAAGTCCTGCTATGCTTTTATTCAATGTGTTCCTTTCATTTTGTGATGAAGAAAATACTATATAGTCTTCTTTAGTCCTTATTGCTTGATGCATCACATATACCTCACCTGACCCTTTTGAGTCACCTTTGATCTTTTTATCACAGAACTTGCACTTCATGGCGACACCCGATGAAGATCCTAAGAAGGTGTATGCTGATTTTGAGAAGAAGGTCAAGAGGACAATATATATCGATCATCTTTCCCCTCAAGTCACGAGCTCAGTAATTAAAGCAGCTCTTGCCCAATGTGCAAATGTTGTTGATGTGGAGTTCATTTTTAATCACACAATCCCGTATGACATTCCTTCTGCTGCATTGGTAGAACTGGACGATGAAATACAGGCTAAGGCTGCACTAGATTTGATGAATGATTTCCCTTTCATAATTGGTGGGATGCCAAGGCCTGTAAGAGGTACCTGTGCAAAGCCCGAGATGTTTCGGGAGCGCCCTCCTTGCCCTGGCATGAAGAAAGAATTCCGTTGGGTAAAGCAAGAAGATGGAGTGGAGTATGAAGGAATGAAGAAATTGAAGATCCTTGCAAAAAGGCAAGAAGTAGAAAATATGGCACTTATAAAGGTAAATTAGTTGACTTGTGAGCTGTTGCACCTTTTTAGATGAGCTATGTATTTGACTGCCTTCTAATCATCTTTTAAGAATTGCATAATTTCTGTGTAATAATTCCCCTGTTATGAACTAGTTGGCAGAACCTGGAGATGTCAACTGAATATAATTTTTGCACATATGAGTATAGCTATTCTGAATAGTGAATGGTTTTCTTGACCTGTAGAAATGTCTTCATATAATAAAAGCTTAAACCATTGAGTACACATTCTGCATTTAGCACAAGTGACTATATCCATTGGCATGACTGGTGAGCTATTTGTCAATGTGCGATTGCCCAGCTGTTGTTAGTCCCCGTATTCTGTGTTTGAAACAAGTCCAAGTATTGTGCTTGTATCAGTTTATGACAGCATGTCAGTATTTTTGGTGTCCTGGTTGGCTGGTTGTGTTACCTATCATGAGCAAGTAGTATAATTATAAGAGAAATTTTAAGTCTTTGCCTGCTGTTTGCTTTGTTCTTGAGATGTATATGGAAGATGAGATTGATCTATTGTTGTGTTCCTGTCAGAATCAATTGGAAGAGGAGAAGGAGCTGGCAAAGCAGCAGCAGGAATCACTTGATGGAAACTACAAGAAATATGACATGCTGGAGAATGTGATACAGAACGGAGATATGAAGAGCCTAGCTCAGCATTATGGAGTCAGCGTGGCCGATGAGTTTTGACAATCCTTGGAGGTGCTCTGCTCTCTAATAAGTCCCGTCTAGCTAGTTCCCAGTGCAAGCAATAATCTCTGGGTGGTGGGCATTTGATAGATTGCGACAATGCGTGAGATCAAGTAATACTCTGATGACTAGTTCACGCATTAGGCGTGACCGCATGCATATCCTTCCTCCCTCTATGTAAAAATAGTAGTTGTACCTGCTATAATCTGAGGCCAACATTTACTTGTGATTCTTGTGGCGTCGAGATGACTGAAACTTGCCTGTCACTGCACTACCGCGCTTTTCTCGCATAGTTTGAGAGGAGAAATTTGTATATTTGCCATTCCCGACATATGGCTTTGCAAATATGCCACTTTGAAGGTTGGTTTCGTAAATGCCATTTTCGTGAGAAACACTTTGATTAGCATGCATATTTTAGCTATTTCAATTTGTTTCCACCTAAATTAGCATAGGAAATGACTATACTGCCCCTAGCTGAAACAAACCGAGCTGAGCTCACGAAATTGCATCCACTAGCCGTAATTTGCTCTAAGCAAAGGCAAAGAGAGGCATGCTAGTACTAACAGCACAATGCAATACACTTGGATACATAGAGATAATTAATTAATCTAACTGAGTTCACATCTCATGAAATTAATTGACATAAAATGAGTCCATAGGCTCGTTCATCCAACTGAGTTCACATCTCATAAAATAAAGCCGAGTTTAAAACTCCACAATCAAGTTCACGCTGAATAAAAATATTTGTGAGTTCACATCTCACATAAAAAGCACACACATATAATAATCATGGTAGTTTTGCCCTTGGATTCATCACAAATATCATTCATCCACAACTTGTAACTTCCTTTTTGGAGGTAGCTTCTTTGGTGGAGCTGCAGCAGGCATCATCTATGGAGTACTTACAGTCGATTGTGAAGAACTGCCCTCTCCCAGCAAGAAAGCAAGGCGGCTGCACATATACATTTATCACAGTTTGATAAATTTATTTTTGTTTGTTGTTTGTCATTTGTACATTGCTGAAGAATTGGCATTTAGAATTGTTGCTTACTTGGACTGTTCCGTAGTATTTCCTCCCTAGATGGCCTTTGTGGGGTGCAAGGTTCACCTGGCCTAGCTTTTGTAGTGTTCTTTCTAGGCTTCCTTTTCCTGCAAGTAAAGAATAAATTAATTATAGCATGAGGTGATAGTTTTTGCTTTCTTGGTCGTCGGTCAACTTCAGCTTGTGACTCTCCCCACCTTCTATGAATAAATTAATTATAGCATGAGGTTTCCATTTCTCAGCAAGATTGTTCGCCTTTGTCTGGACCGACCGAAATCTCAGTCTCGGCCAGCATCACCGGGGGCGAAGCCATGATTTAGATACGAGAGGGGCCAACTTATAAGCGGTCATGTTATAAAAAAATATCTTGTTTATTTAAGTTTTAAAGCTTCTCATAGGTAATAATTAAGATATAAAAGCAGCTACGATATATATTTGTTCATTTCAATTTGGCCTTATTAGTATGCAACGTATCTAGTGAAAATCAACTCTCCGTGTAAACTATGAAAACTTTCAATCTGAGCCACACGATGTTGATCCAATGGTGCGTTCAGGAGAGGTAGGAGGGGTGATTTACAAAACTTAAGAGGTGGGAGGGATGATTTACAAATGCGATTTGACAAATCACCCCTTCCACCTCTCTTGAGCGCACCCTTGGATCAACATCGTGTGGCTCAGATTGAAGTTTCCATAGTTTATACGGAGAGTTAGTTTTCACCAGATATGTTGTCTATTAGTATTGAACAAATAAATTATAAACCATGATAATATGAAATTACTAGGTTTTGGGTAAAAACAGATTTAGAATTTTAAAATTGAAGTGAAGAGACACATTATATACCCAGGAAGTAGTTAGCATACAGATGTATTAGCTAGCGTGTAGATGTATTAGCTGGCTCATGGTTGATTAGTAGTTAGCATACAGATTTAGCTATATGGTACAGGGGTATTACGCTGGCTAATGGGGGAGGCCAGGCCCCCTCCTGCCCCTCCCTTGCTTCGCCCCTGGCATCACCATCACTCCATGATGGACGTGTTTTCGCTGCTCAGTCGATAAGAACACATTCTCATTGTTGTACCTCCCAAGTTCAGAGCGGATTTCCAGCAAACAATTCGATCCCATCAACACATTTCCACTGCGGAACGGAGACGCAACCGCCGCCGCTCGCGTCGCCTTCTAGGGCGACTCGGGCGGTCTTCCACCGTGCAGAGCAGCCGCCACCGACGCCGCCGCCTCTGGTCCCAGTTCCTTCTCATCTCCGGCCTCCTAGCCGGCGGCAAGAAGGAGCGGGGATCCGTTCTCTAGCAGATCTACTGCTTTGTTAGTTTTTTTTTTAATTTTGTCCTTTTCTCCACAATAATTTGGATCATCAATTCGATGTATTCGATCTGGATCCCTACTTTGTACTGGTATTCCTTTAGGAGATCCGTCGTCCTCTTTGAGTGCAGCGTGTTCTTCATGAAGGGATCGAGATACGTTGGCCTAGTTCTTTTTAGGGAGTGTTTGGATCTTTTTTCCCCTCCAGTGGAATCATCTTCCCGATCACCAGTACTATTACTGGCGGTGGCAGATCTACCCTTCTGGTCGCCGTTGGTGATGGCTAACAGCGGCGACGAATCTTATGTTCGGTTCAACCTTCAGAAGATATGACCGATGTGCTTTCGGCGTCTTTTACTCCCTATAATGGTTAAGCATACATCGTCTCTTTTGCTGTCTCTATAATGGTGGAGTCTTCTAATGGTTGGGACTATGACTCTCGAGTCCGGATCTAGCAAAGTTCCATGACGAGGGATTCTCCTGAAGCAATGTATGTTGCCAGATGTAGGGAAGATGAGAGATAAAGACCTAGTGGCATGCTTCAATATAATTTTATTTTATGTTGAGGTCTCAGTTATAAAAGAGGTTATAATTTAAAGAAATCCAGTCCCTTTCTCAAAAAAAAAACAGATTTCCACTGCGAAGAAACAATTACAGTCCATCAACATAAGTTATATTTGGTAAGTTCTCATGTTGTTCAATGTTGTGGAATATACTTGCATGTTACCGTTGTAACTGGACTGGGAACCAATCTTAACTAATGAAAAGGGAAACTTAAGATGCCACCAAAATGAGCCATATAGGCAAGAAAACATCGATCGTCAGATTGATATGAGGACAAAATAAGGAAAAGAAATATGAGCTGTTGGATTGGAAAAATGTTAAGAAAAAGATCCTCCAAATTAACAGAAGAATATATAGAAGTCTCCAGAAACACCTAGCTGAAACACATATCTTCAAGTAGAAAAAATCTATCCTAACTTCCCAAGTTATTGTGTCTAGAAAACTCTATAAATATCGTATATCCATGAACAATATTACGCCATACTATTTCTAATTAAGATCCTATTCTTATTTATAATTATGCATGTCATCTCATAATAGTGAATTAACATTTCACATGATAAAATCTATACATTATAACATCACCCAAAAATGCATAGGAAAACAGAAAAAAAATGAGGATGATCTCAATGATAATTCGCATAGTTATAGGTTTGGTTTAATTTAAGAACTCATCAACACATCCTTTTAAATGTTACATAACATTAAACTAAAATTTTAAAAGAAAATATGTAAAATATCGGTGCACGGGCTATAAAGTGAACTTGCCAATGAAAATTGAGGATATATAAAAGGGAGTCATGCAAAAGTGTACACAGAGAGAAAAGAGGCAACTCATCTAACAACGAACATAGTGATTGTGTAAATGTAGTTTGACATATGAACAAGTTCGCAACAAATTATTATAATAGTTTGTTGTCATTATAATATTTTTTATTACATGTCAAAACAAACCATTTTGTATTTTATTTAGACTGTTAATTTATTCTCTAAACACTTGGGAAATAGTATAGATAATGGTTAAAGTCACACGAATGTGAAATTCCATATGCTAGTTTTCTAGAAATTGAGAAATGAGGGCTTGCTCCTGATACTGATATCGCCGAATAGAAACGAACCTGCATCGCCATCATTACGGATATCTCCTCTAACCCTTGGCCGAAAAGCTAAATAATAAAGATCTTGTTCTCTGAGGAGAATATCCACTCTTTATTCCACAATTTCATCTACAACCTCCACGATATGGTATGTTCGCTCTGTACACTCAGTGGTTTCAGTAACTCACACCCCATCTATGGTCAGAGATGATACCTGGACTAGACGCTTACGCCGCTATTCCATAAGTTTAAGGAATTACTCTTTACAAGTGGTTACACATATAGTGTATCGAGGAATGTCTTATTATATAGTACAGAAGTTCAATTAGTTCCCCTACTGCTAATATAATATAATTTAATACAAATAAAAATAATAGATGAAATAGATAACATGTCATTTTGCTTTACTCTCAAGCAAATATTAGGCAAAGATGGAGATGTTGCTTCCATCGCTTTTGAAATATTTGATTAACTAATTGAATCTACTGTCACATTTCTCTTGGACTCAATGAGATCAATCGTGCAATTGTCGATTGAACTTTACTACTTTGCTTAAACCAAGAACTAAAAATATATACTAGGCAACAAATTTGATCAGTCAGGCATATCCTTTTATACATCTGGGTGATTTTAAAAACTGCTAACTTTTGAAACTTAAACTATTTTTGCAAGGTATCCAGATAATCTCATGGCTTGAAAATTTTGAAAGCATCTTTCTTGGAAAAGCACAAGCTGGTAATACCTATTCTACAAGGTATGTGTCTCTTCCTTACAAAAGCAACTAATGAATATGGAGATTCTAATTTAGCAGCAGATCGTTCTACAGCATAATCCATTGATACAGTGTCTATCAATTTACCAAAACATGTTTTTCCGCCAGTTCTTGAGTTTGATTCTGTGAGCTCTCGTCATATTAATCCCAAGTGTCATGAGACTGCTGTAACATCACTAGGTGTTGTCTCTGAGGGGTGCTATGAGCATTTAAAAGATAAGCTGAAAGATTATCTCAAAGTTGTTTTAGAAGCTTTAAAGGACCAAGACAAAATGGTTAGAGGTACTGCATCATTTGTACTTGGTCAATTTGCTGAAGGCGTCAGACGTAGTAGGGCTAGTTCCTCTCATGTTGATGTGTTTGGTGATGATGGTTGAAGACTCGACTGCGGAGGTTCTTGGTGCCGGTGTCCTAGGGGCATCGGTCGTTTGGCGATCCGCAAAGTCTGTTTCTTCGAACGACAGCCAAGCAAATAGGATGTGTAAGATGGTGGTGGCGCATCTTTGTAGCTTTTTGACGCACTAGAGGCGTTCATTCGGTGGCATGGCGCCATACTATTGGATGATAGTAGTTGTTTGTAGCTAATGCTAAGACCTCTACTTTGTTTCTTTGTTTTCTATATTTTTTTTCCTTTATCTAAGGATTGGAGTCTATGTACTCATGTATCGTTTTGGCTGTGTATATCCTTTGTGGATATAGAGGCTGGATTAATGAATTCATTATTAAAAAAATATTTAATGGATCACTTGAAGTCAAAGCATACGTAATTTTTCCGCTTAAATAGAATACTCAGTTTTGAGAAGATCGCAGATCTCAGAAATTTGACAGTCTTCTTTTCCTCATTGCATGAGAATTGATAATCACAGCCTTTCACGTTGGTCGAATCATGTGCTTTGATGGAGCAGATTAGAGTGAACTGTGCCTTCGGGTCGTCGTCCTTTCTCTCATGAAATCCCCCTTGTTGCAGAATGAATCGTGATCCCAACGATCGCATCCATATTTATTTATTTGTAAGAGAGTATTGGCATTAAATCAAAACATCTATACAGTACTGCTATTGGAGTTGTCAAAAATCTCTCCCTTCAAAAAATAAATAGAAGTTATCAAAAACCAAAGTATATTGGTAATTCACATATTAGGTTCAATCAAAATCAGTCCAAAGTGACAACTGCCAAGCGGCCCACTAGATAACCAAAACCTTGCCCTTTTTTCAGCCTTCTCGAGTCGTTGGGCTGCTGGCTGCACACGAGAAACCCAAAACTGTATAACGACCAAAACTATTTAGCTGTGTGCAATTTTTGCTATTGTCCTTGAGCTTCATCTTCAGCTCCGACACAGCTACCTCCTGGACGAGCTACAGCCTGATGCAGGCAGCCACTGGATGAGCTCAATGTTCAGCCATAATCTCCATGTAGCAATTAAATAACCACGAGTTAACCGCGATTTGAGGGAACAGCTAGACTCCCTGCACGGCACGCAAGCAAAATAAATAGGTTTTTTTTTTTTTTATGTTGCTTGATGCTATGGCCATGCCTTGCCCGTTGCATCTCTTGCACGTATTCCTTCTTCCTATGCCTCATTATTCCTTCTTTCCGGTTATATATATATACGGGTGTTTACATGAGTGACTCCCATGCATGCATGGATGAACGTCAGAACGGAGGGCCATTTCTACCTGATATCGCTTTAATTTTTTTGTTGTTAATTTGGTAGTACAGTTAAGGAGATAGCTAGCTAGGAAGCTAGAGACGATCGACGTTACTGCAGCTAGCTTTGATCGAATTGGGTATCTTGCAGCAGCTGGGAACAATGGCAAGAGCTCTTTTGAGCTTGGCTCTGGCCCTCCTCTGCTTTTTGTCAGGCAAATATATATTTTCTTTGTCCTAAAATATTTGACGCTGTTAATTTTTTAGCATATGTTTGACCATTCGTCTTGTTCAAAAATGTATGTAATTATAAATTATTTTGTTATCATTTATTTTTATTATTAAATATATTGTAAGCATAGCATATAATTTTACAAATTTTTAATAAGATGAACAATCAAACGTATCTTTAAAAAGTCAATGATGTCAAATATTTTGGGATGAATGTAGTATTACATTTTGCATGCGGTAATCCGACAGATAAATTAAATTAACGATGTCACTATTCGCATCACACGTCTCTACAAACAACTAATTAGTGTATACATGTCATTGCATAATTAATCTTTTGTTGTGCAAGGTGTTATATATTGACGTGACAATGTGACATGTGTATAGGTGGTGGCGTGAGAGGCGGGTCGTCAGCCCGGGTGTTCACGATCATAAACCAGTGCAAGACGATGGTCTGGCCGGCGGTGACGCCCGGCGAGAGCTTCGGCGGCGGCGGGTTCGCGCTGAAGCCAGGTCAGTCGGTCGTGTTCACGGCGCCGGTGGGTTGGTCCGGCCGCATCTGGGGCCGCACCGAGTGCGACTTCGACCAATCTGGCAACGGCTCCTGCTCCACGGGCTCCTGCGGCTCGGAGCTCAAGTGCGGCGGCTCCGGCGCCACTCCGGCCACACTCGCCGAGTTCACGCTCGCCTCCAAGGATTTCTACGACGTCAGCCTCGTCGACGGCTTCAACCTCCCCATTGTCGTGCGCCCCCTCAACGGCCAAGGCAACTGCAGCACGGCGGGTTGCGACGGCGACCTCCGTGACGACTGTCCGTCGGAGCTTGCCAAGAAGGTGAACGGCCGCACGGTGGCGTGCCGGAGCGCCTGCGATGTGTTCGACACCGACCAGTACTGCTGCCGGGGCACGTTCGGCAACCCGTCAACCTGCCAGCCGACGTTCTACTCCAAGAAGTTCAAGGCGGCGTGCCCCACGGCATACAGCTATGCGTATGATGACCCTACCAGCATCTTCACATGCTCTAACGCCGATTACACCATCACATTCTGCTCCAACAGGTCGGTTGATCGGTCGGTCGACTTATTAGCTCCTTGGTTTCTGAATTTGATTAACACCAACATTGTTTGTTTCAGGAAGCGATCGGTGTGCACGTACCACAACAATCGCCTTATTTGCAGCAGCGCCTATAGCCGATCATCTTGGCCGATCATGTCTACCACACTCGTGTCTGCGCTGCTCTTCGCTTTTCTGGCCTTGCAGTTTTCAGTGTAATTAAGGATCAGTCAAGGAGAAACCTTTTCCTCTTTTTTTTTTCCAACCATATACTTTCTGTCCCTGCCTGAGTGCCTGTCCAATGGAGACATTACCACTTCATGACATGATTTCTCGGAATGTCTTTTCACTAAACCTGTGGCTACACAATGTGTACATGTAAATGAAAACGTAATGTATACATTACGAGCGATTATACAACAGAGAATGTTGCTTCTTCTTCAGTCAAAAAAAGAATGTTGCTTCCTACGATTTGCTTGATCCCATGGGTGTTAAATGAGTGAAAGAATGTTGTTGCTTCGACGGCGAGGTTCATTTCCGCTGCTCCATGCAGGCGGCGGCCATGCATTTTGGAGAAAGAAAACAAGGAAAGAATCAGTGAGAGCTGACAAGGAAAGAATCAAAGGCCACAAAAGGTGGAACTTTTGCCTGGAACGAAATGGGTTTGCTTCGGCCCAGCCCACATCTGCTTCGGCCCTATTTTTCTCTTTTGGCGGAGACCATATATATCGGGTGGGCTTATGGTGTACGCCGGCCCGTATGGTGGAACATTTCCAAAAGAGACCCTAGTTCAGACCGTTACTATTAGCATCCCGTTTTCATTTTGCGAAAACCCTCAAGTTTGGACGGAATATTTCCAGAGCGATCCTTGGTTGGACGGTGGCGTCAGTTAGGTTCATGATCTTCTGAATTGCATATTAAGGTCCATCATCATCTTGTTTTATTGCACCATAGCAGGTCCAACCCCCCTTTAACCGTGTTTGACCGCCTATGGGGCTTGCCACGATGGATGCACTTTCTCATATAGGCCCCTCTAATCCAACATTTCTAGCAAACAACTATTTTCTAATCTCTTCTCTTTTTTATGTTCTCTCTCTTCCCATCTCTCTCTTTTCTCCTCCTTTTCCATAGCACCTTCATCATGAGCTCCCTCGGCACGGCCCTCCCAACCACGACGACACGTTCAAAATGGGGTTGGGCGGGTGTGAAGGTAGCGTCGACGGCATTGAACGACAATATGCCATACGTTTTTGGCAATGTTGGGCGGCAGATCAGGGGGAGGTGCACTAGACGGGGGAGGAGACGACAAGCAAGACTTTGTTGTCGAGCTTGAGCTCGAGCTGGGAGAGAGGACGAGGAAGAAGAACTGATCTAGCGACAACCGCCCTCCTCCTTGCTTAGCGACTCCGTCGCCACTGTTGTCACCTCCGCGCAAGCACATTGCAGCGATCAAAATTAACTTGGTGATGACGGGGGCTGCCACAGTAGCGGGCCTCTGCATACTATGGATGTGGCGGCACACGAGGTGCCCACGGTGACGACGACGAGAACGGGGTGAAGGCCATGACACAACGGCAGATCCGACGGCCTCATCCAACTTGATGACCTTGCTATGTTTCATTCCTCATTGCTATGATGCAACAGAGCTCATACGTACACTACCACATCATCGACCCCCTTGTCACCGATCTGGATTTGTCAAAGTCCCAAAGCATCCATGATCCCTTCTCCGCTGAACCCTCTGCTATCGACCCCTTCTCCGTTGCCTCCGATCTCTCTTCGAGCAGAAAAATACATCCACCATGGCGGGTTATGTAGATGGTCATACTCGATCAAAGGGGTTTGGACCTTTAGTAGTACATTAAAACAAGATGAAGGGTCTCAATATGTAATTTAAAAGATCATAGACCTAAATGACATTACCGTCCAACTTTAAGGACCGGCCATGTATTTTACTCTGTATATAATCTCAGGGTTGAACAAGACCATGTAGTACGTGCATTGCTGTACGTGGGGTTGCTGTTGATGTTGCATATCGATCGAGAATAGATGTACTTACATATTGCCTAGTCTATCAATTATTTAACGTGCGATCCAGTACTGTTGCTTGTGGACTTGTGGTGAGATGATGGATCGAGCGCAGTGCCCACAATTAAAGGTGCAGTACTTGACTAGCGAGAGGCAGGGGCCAGCTTCCAGCTGCATGCTGCTCCAAATTGACAGACCATCCCTCGTGTTCATGCATGGATAATAACAAGTGAAGTGAGCGAGTTAGGATGCTGAATTACCGATCGACATGCAGAGTTAGAGATGCATGCCATGCATGTCTAAGATGAGAGAGAGAGGTAGTACTAGTGAGAGATCGGTAAAAGGATATTGTTGGCTCAGCAAAAGCAAGCTTCATGACGTCAGTCTCTCAAGTGGAAGATCCTGAGAACAGATATGCCTAGCTCAATGACACTTGACCAGCTAGCTACAGGCAAGGAGCATCATGGCATGGAGTATATAACATGACATTTGACACCTGCTTTATATATTTGAGTGCATTGCTTATTCTTTCCCATCCATGTAGTACTTGCAGTTGCACATCATCGTCTATATATGTGGCTAAGCCATGCATGATCATAACCAGCCCCACATTCACATGGAGTGATGGAGATGCATGCATCGACTGAATTATTTCTCCATTTCGGCGTGTCACTCTCGCTCCACCTGGACTTCAGAGTACTTCTGATATTCGATAATTATCTTAGCTAGAACTTCTGTATATGAACATGCGCAATTATATACGTTAACCTGTCATTGACTCATTGCATTGATCGATTTGGCTGTCTGTTCATGGATTCGCTAGCTCTTGATTAGTTAATGCATTGAAGACAAGAATTACGATTAGATGATTAGGATGCACTGCTCGATTGTGTGGTTCTACTACTAGTACTGCAGTACTTTAGGACATGCAGCTAGCTAACGTCTCTGCTAGAGGAAGGATTCTTGAAACCTGGGTTAATTTGAAGAGGGCGACATGATTTGAACCTGATGAAAAGCAAGATTATAATAGTACAGCACTAGTACAACGCATTGTTAGTTAATCGAGTTATGCTTTGTTTCTTTTAAGAGTGCCCGGCAGCGGCAGCATCTCTCGTACGTGCTCCTCTGCTCTGATAAATTATGCGTTCGATGCCAACACTGAAGTCTAGATCGAGCGGAGAGATTGATAAATTTTATTGAGGTGAATATATGCATGCATGCATGCATGCCGTTTTGTTTTTTTATCCCTTTTCTGAAGCTGATGAAGAACCCCGATGGAAGAAAAAGTTAAAAAGGCATGAAGATGGGGTAGAGTAGGGGAGGGAAACTTCCCAAATGCAAGTTAGGGGAATAAAGAAAAAGGAATAAGCTTTAAAGTCCATGTATCATGCAGCATGCATGCATTATGCATGATGAAGAAAGTGAAGTGAAAATCCTAAATAATTCAATTCTACTGTTGGCTCCAGATATAGACGCTAAGGAAACATGCATATATACATCTCGTATGAAGAAACAAGATGCAGCAGACTGATGTGTATGTTTCAGTCCAGATGTACAGTGCAGTAGTGCATACTGTAGCTGCTCATCCCTCCCTGCAGCTGCTGTATGCTGTATACAGAACAGCAGTTTCGTCTTTCTCCTTTATTCTCTTTATTCCCTTCCGACCGGTGGACCGTACATCCGTGTTGAGGTTGATGGCTTCTCTGCAGGGATGCAGCTGCTAGTGGTAAAACTCAACTCACACACACAGTTACAGTGAGTAGTGCAACTGTGAATGTGATGAAGCCGAGTCCTTTTTGCAGCTTGGGGAGGAGGGGCCAGGTCAGCTTCAGCCTCAGCCTCAGGACTCACGAGGAGGACCATGGCCATGGATGGGCACTCACACCTACCTCCTCCCTGTCCTTTTTAAGTTGTAATCGAAATTACCAACACACACTGGGCGAGAGAGAGATAGAGAGAGACTCGTGATGTGTGGGCTTGGGCTGCCTCCTCCCCTTTTTTTTTTTCTTTTCTTTTCAGCGTGCAGATCCATAGACATCATGCTGCAACTGCCGCTGCCATGGCCACTACTCTGCACAAATGGAGTACTCCGTACAAGACAGAGTAGTGCAGCCTGCAACAAACAACGGCCAAGCTAGGCGCGTGAGCATGCGTGTGTTTATGCTCCTCCGATATATCCCCGTCCAGGGCGCGTCGCTGTCGTGGCGCCATCGATCCTTCGCCTACTTGACCACTCCGTCCGGCTTCACTTTGTCGCCGACTCACACATAAAACAAACAATAAGCCAATGTAGAACAAACTCGCAGAGACAATTTTGAGCATCATCTAGGTAAACCCAAACTGAAAACTGCCAGTATGTACGTACCTTGATTTCTATATGATGAGAGGGGAATATCAGGTAGTATGTTCCATCTCATTGAGGTTTGTATGTATGTATCGTCCCAGCAGCATTCAATTGAACAAACAACACATACATGAGTCACACTGCTCTGCATTTTTTTCCCGTCCAGCAGACATTGCTCCTAATCTCTTCAAATTGGCAAAGAGGAAGAAACCGACTGTGTCGACCGAGTTGTGTGAAAATGCTTGGCTGTCCTCCTTTCGGGTAAATACGACTCAGGAAGAAATACATGAACTGTTGGTGCTGGGAAGTGCTCTTCAGAACGTGCTTTTAACAGATGTTGATGACGATATTATTTCGAAGTGGACGACAAATGGGTGTTATTCCTCCTAAAGTGCCTATATTTACCAATTCCTGGGATCCTTTTCTCAGTTGGATTTTACAAACCTATGGAAGGCCAAGGCAGAACCTAAACACCATTTTTTGTTGGCTAATTCTACATCAAAAGACGCTTACGGCTTAAAAATTCCTAATCAGACACTGGCCTTGTAATTGGATTTGCAGCCTCTGCTCAGAAGCTTTTGAAGACATTGAACATCTCTTCAAGAACTGCTCATTCATAAAAGAAGTTTGGCTCTACATCAACAACTGGTTCAACATCCAAATCCAGCTCTCGCCGAAGGACTTAACCAAATGGTGGAATGACATTTCTGCTATTCAACCAGACCAAAGGAAGAGGGCGATCCCTGCGATCATCACGACTTGGTGGCACGTTTGGCTTGAAAGAAACAGGAGAATCTTTCAATCCTCAACCAAACCTCCATTGCAGATTGCTTACGGGGTAAAAAAGGACATTGATGCAAGAAGCTGGGTGTTCAAAACGCCGTAATTTTCTCCTTTTTTTTTCTTGTCTCCCTGCCCTAAGCAAAGTTCTTTTATTTTGTACCGCTAACCTTCATGGTTGGTTGTAATCTTCCTATTTTATTTTGTACTTTAAAACATTTCCCCCATCTAATATATTCTAACAATACTCTTGCCGTCGTTACCTTAAAAAAATACCCTCCAAGTTGGATTTTTTTCGTTGAAACATAAATTATTTCAAGAATGTGTTCTTGTTTATTGCTATTTGTCTCATGTCCTAATTAATTAGGCATTAACAACATGTATAGCCCAACTAATCATTATTCCAAAAGCTAAAAAGCTATTGGTACTTTGGAAGTAGTAACAAACTAATCCTGCCTGTACATAGAAGATAAAGCCAACTGATAGTACTACTAGACTAGTAGTAGAGTACATAAAATCAGCATCAGCAAACATGTTAATTATTTGGTGCTGTTCCATCAGACAGGTGGATAAGGCCCTATTCGTTTCGGAGGTTTTTTGGAGGAAATTTGGAGGAATACTGTTCAACAGGAAAAATTCCTATCCTTCCATTCGGATCACATCCAGAGGCCAAAGGAAAAGTGGAGGAAAGTTTCCTTCCCTGCCAATTTCAATGGAAAACCGAGGAAAAAATCCATCCACTCCGATCTCATTTATTTGCTTTCCTTCACGGCAAGGCTCAATAAGCAGCTGCTAAATGCCATTAGCACTAACCTTTGAGGAAGACAACGCCGAGCCGCCGACGGAGACGAGGGAGGTGGAGGCGAGGCCCGGCGGCGACTGCTCGGGGCAGCGCGGAGGCGAGGCCGGCTGCCGGCGC
>CM002482.1:23049103-23102676 GCA_000325765.3 Leersia perrieri
GGCCGCGATCGATGGCCGGCCACGGAGCTCGACGGGCCGCGGCTACGGTGACTGCCGGCGCGGAGCTCAACGCCAGCGTGGAGCTCGATGGGGTCGGGGCCATGGCCGACGGCAGCGTGGAGCTCGGGGGAGGAGTCCGACAGAAGCTGAGTGGGGAGGAGGACAGCGAGGATGGTGGGGGTGACCGGATGAGTCTGGCAGCAGGGGCGAAGAACTAGAGAAGTATGGAGCCGGCGACTCGGTGGGGAAAGAAAAAATTTTCTTGGGGATAAGAGAAGTATAAATGAGGATTACTGTTTATTTCCTATCCTATAATCCGAATGACTCCAACCTCTATATTCCTCTGTTTTCCAATCTTCTGTTTTACCCCTACATTCCTATCCGTATCCTATCCTTTTCCTATCCTATGTTTTTCCTTTCCTGTGAAACGAATAGGGCCTAAAATAGGAAAGAAGCTCATTTGAACACATGCATATATATATATATATATATACACACACACACACACCCACACAGTCCCCTGACTGAGCACATGAGTGTCCGTGTCTGAAACATCATAATGATGCCACGCTGGATAAGGCCATCAATCATTACTGCTCTCTCTCTCTTAATACACTAATTAACCTGACATGACAGCTAATTAGGCAGCCAGGGAGCCATTTCCTTCCATCTCTCTCTCACATCCTTAATAATTCCCAGTTCCCTTTCCATCCTCCAAAGAAAAGAGCATGGCATAGCAAAGCAAGTCAAGCAAGAGTGGCGAGGCGCGCGCGGCCTCCTCCTCTTTAGATAGATAAGAAAACAAACAACAGCAACAACAAAAAGAAGAAGCATCATTCACTCCACTACTAGGTTGCCACTAGCTCGCTTGACAAAGAAACAGAAGCAATGGTGGAAGCGGGGAGAGCGGCAGCCTCACCATTCGCCACCATGAAGACGACGACGACGAAGAAGAAGGTGCTTCGGAAGCTGGATCACAAGGACAACAAGAAGGAAAACAACAGCAAGTATCGCAGAGACGAGTCGCAGTCTCAGTCTAATCAGTGCGCTGCAGCAGCTGAGCCGGAGAGCCCTTCCTACAGGTTAGCTCTCAAGAGCCTCTTCTCCTGCAGAAACAGCAGCAGCAGCCACGCGCACGCGCACGGTCACCACCGCGGCTGCAACTCGGCGTCGTCCATCTGCAAGGTGAAGGCAGGTGACCACAACCCGCGGCCTCCGCGGTTGATGCACAAGGTGAATGTGAAGGAGGAGGAGCCCTACTGCAAGCGGCGGGCGTCGGTGAGCTCCTGCAACAGCAGCAGCGAGCAGCGGTCGGTGAAGAAGCCGCAGAAGCAGCAAGAGGCGGCGAGCAGCTTGTTGCTGTCGTCGTCGTCGTCGTCCGGCGGGTCGTTCCGGGGGATGCAGCAGCTGAGCCTGAGGAGGCTGTCAGGGTGCTACGAGTGCCACATGGTGGTTGACCCCATCAGCGGCTCCTCTTCCATGAGAGGGGCGACCATCTGCTCCTGCCCTGACTGCGGCGAGATCTTCGTCAGGCCTGAATCTCTCCACCTTCACCAAGCCGTCAGGCATGCAGGTTATCAACCTTAATTAGCTACTGATTTGATTTTATCCGCTTGCATTGTTCCATCTCTTCTTTAACAAGTTAAAGTAAAATTTAGACTTGCACATTTACAGTTGCACTATTAAACTGCATTTTTCATGCTCTATTAACTCCACTAACGCACTTACTACTAGTATGTACGGTGAGTCTCTTTTCCTATGACATTCATGAGATCGGATCAGATGAGATGAGATGAGATGAGATGAGCGAGTAAATATCCTTGCAAATTACTCTTACCCAGCTAAAAGTAAGTATGTGCTACCTCGTGCGTGGTCCTGTAAGTTGTACCGGGCTGGCAGATTGAATGAGGTTAATTGTAAGGAGTAGTATGTTGGTCGGTGCTCAAAGTGAGATGGAGCTTTATTCCCGCGAGCAACTTTTCATGTGTCTCTCAATGAACTCTGTAGCCATCTAGCTAGACAGCTTATTAACTACAGTTACTACACTACTGCGTCAGCCAGATACTCCAGAGAAGACTGATAGTAGCCTGCATGCATGTTTCCTTTCATCATTGGCACACCATTTTACTGATTTTCAGGCTGTCGTATAAAAAAGGTAAAGCCAACCATGTACTCTCTCTACTGTAGTCTTAGGATACGGCTGCCACATTCATTTTGACCAGAGCAGAATGAATGAAGAATCGAGCCATTGCAGTGCCAATAATCAGTTTAGCTGATGAACAGAATAATTAGGATGCTATGCTAATTAAAGAATCAACCATGTTTTTTTTGGTTAATTTATTTGCAGTGTCGGAGCTGGGGGCGGAGGACACGAGCAGGAACATAATATCGATAATATTCCAGTCGAGCTGGCTGAAGAAGCAGAGCCCCGTGTGCGCCATCGAAAGAATCCTCAAGGTGCACAACGCGGCGCGAACGCTGGCCCGATTCGAGGAGTACCGTGACGCCGTCAAGGCCAAGGGCATGGCGCGCCGCGGCCGCCACCCGCGCTGCACGGCGGACGGCAACGAGCTGCTCCGCTTCCACTGTGCCACGCTCTCCTGCGCGCTCGGCCTCCACGGCGCCACCCACCTCTGCGATGGCGGCGAATGCGGCGCCTGCGGCGTCATCCGCGACGGGTTCAGGGCGCCCGCCGGGGGAGGAGGAGGGATCCGGACCATGGCCACCAGTGGGCGCGCGCACGATGCCGTCGTGGCGGACGGAGAGCGGCGTGCGATGCTCGTGTGCCGCGTCATCGCCGGGCGTGTCAGGCGGCAGCAGCATGAGGAGGAAGAGGTGGCCTCGCCGGCGGCGGCGGCGGAGCCGGAAGAAGAGGAGTACGAGTCGGTGGCGGGGACGGCGGGGTTGTACTCGAATTTGGAGGAGCTGGACGTGTTCAACCCCAGAGCCATCCTCCCCTGCTTCGTCGTCATCTACCGGGCCACCTGATTACTATTAACCAGTCACTCTTAATTAGCCTTCTGCTAGATTCATTTCCTTCATCACTGTTAATGGCACCAAATCGGTTGATCGATGATGATGATGATGGGATTATCATGATCCCCTTTAATTAATTAATTAATTCGTCCTTAATGTCTATGGTGTGTCTTGTCTTCGTTCGCAACATTATATAGTGGCTGATTTGTTCTCACTGAATGGTCGATGTTACACTACAGTACGAAAACAGCAGCCGGCTTAATTAACTAAATGTATTAGTGTCGTCATGATTTGGCATGTGTTTCCCGTTAACTGACTGAAAGGATGCCTCCTGATCTGATCAGGTGCTGTTGAATTCTACAGTACATTGGTATTTTGCCCATGCTGGCTCTGCTGAGTTTCGGACAAAAAGCACCAGTGCAAGGGCTTGACTTGATCTGCCATGAAATTTGTTGGAGCACCAGGCATAAAGCATCTAGAGATGCGGTGGCAAAAGCAAATGGCACCCACCATCACCGTGCATGTAGTGGTGTTTCGAGCCTGCGCCAGCCTTTGAGTTGAGCGCCCCAACGCGACCCGTGCATTGCAGATTTTCAGTGGAGTGGACATGGAATCCCACCGTGTCTGAGGAAAAATGGAGGATTTGAATTGCTAAACATTGTTTCTTATGAATGTCATTCGTTTTTGCAAGGTTGTGTCATACGAATATCAAAGAAAATTTTCCCTTTCTTATAAGCACAGGAGAGAAACCATAGAAAAATTTTCCCCACTCCAATCTCATGGAAAAAATCCTATAAATTAAAGTGTCACACATTCTCATTCCTCCATATTTTCTATTACTATGGAGGAGAAATTCCTCAAAAACTAATAGGGCCTGAGGGGACGTTTGGGACTAAAGTAAGTCCCACACTTTTACTTTGACAGTGAGTTAAGAAAACAAGTTACAGTAGTTTGGGCTGGATCAAATTTCTGGCATTACCAATATCTTTTATTACCGTCAAAATCTTGATAAGTTTTGGCACTAGTATGGAATTTGACATGGTAGAGCTAGTAGTACTAGTGTGATAAAAATTAGCACCAAACCAGAGCAGACATGGTCTTACTAAAATTTTGACAAGACAAAAACTGCCTCTAATCCTAATTGAGCCATATGCACAAGTTCTGCATTTGGATTTTGAGCCGTTGGTGGGATCTATGATGGACTGTTTGTTATACATTTGGAGGGCTGCAATGCCCAGCCCAGACGAATTAACTGGGCTGTTAAAGCAGATATGAGATGGGCCGAAGCAACATTAATGGGCCAGGCCTCGTAAAGTTCCAGGCCCAACTAGAAATCAGTTACCACTCTCTTCCTCTGTGGAAGTGGAAGTCGTCAACTAACCTCTCCACCATCACCATTCACATCTGCGCTTGTCTTCTCTCTCCCCTCACTTCCGGCCGCCGCTCGCCGCCGTCGAGCTCTCCGGCGCCCGGGGTGAATCGATGCGATGGGGAACATGACCCGCTCCGACTCCCCCATATCCCGCCGCATCGTCCTCTCCTTCATCGATTTCCTCAACTCCGGTCTGTACTCCCTCCCTCCTCCCCTTCCCTTTCTCTCGCTCCTCAAACTGCTCGTCGACTCCACCTGTAGTATGTATTAACAAGATTAGCCCTGCTTCTGCCCTAGGTCTTGCTTCTGGTCCTAGCCAAGATTAGTAGGGGTTCCGTTTGTTTGCCAGATTTTGCCTCCCAGCCCTAGGTCTTGGCTAAATCCTGCTGCTCCACACTTCATTTTTTTTTTTCGATTCCAATTGCATCTGGATACTACTTTGATTGCTGTTGCGTGCAAAAAAAAAAAACTATGGGTTTTATGCTCTTCTTTTCTTCCACGACATCTTATACCGATTATGGATCTTATACACTAGTGGATTATATGCCAATCTCTGGATTAGCATACCCTTTTTGTCTTATTCTTTTACCTCTTGGCACATCGAAGCTTTTATTTCGAATAATAATCATCAAAATCAAAAGAGCATAATAAGTATGCACAGTACAGACATTATATATATGTATATTTTTGGTCCTGTATTAGTATTTAGAAGAAGCTAGACATGGTGTAGTCAGCTGTTTTGATAAGTCTGATTAATTGTAGTCGATGTTGATCACCAGTGACTATATTGGGTTGTGAATTATATACAATTCATTTTCTTGTTTGACCATAACAATTATGTCTCTGGGAAATTAAACACGAATGTATTCAGATGCCTTAATTACATTAATTGCATATCATATACGGATATACATGCTAGCTTTGATAATTGAAATTCAGAATTCAGACTAGGTTCGTCTTTCATCAATTCCATGAAAGTTAGATGGTTGGCTTACTACCACATACAGTTCAGCTCGTCTGAGTATCCAACTGCAATGCTGCATGCATCATCATATTCTTGTTCCTCCTTTCTCTGTTCCATGAAATAGCAAAGAGCCTCAATTAATTAGGTGTAGCACATATGAATGATGGGTGAAGGATCGATTGTTATATATTACTAGTATTATACAAAGTGCATCCAGAGTATACATTGATCGAGATATATCTAAAAGAAAAATTAGCTAGGATGATGGTTGTGGATCTCTGAACTTTGGTTAATTGATTAATTAGTAACACAAAATATGATCACCAAATTGATTGATGGATATATCTCCATCACTCCATGAGGGCATGAGCTTCAGAGCTTGTAAGCTTTTGTCATAGCTTAGGAGTACTATGATATATCTGCAATAATCGTCGTAGAAATAATAAAATGACAAAGCATGCACAGTAGAGAGACAAAACTACCATTTAGCCCCCCTTTTTTAGCATAGTAGATGTGCGATCCCATAAGCCATTGGTTCTTCTGACTTCGGAATTCTGTTTACAATGCAGTTGAGTTGGCTCCTGGGGCTGATCCGGAAGCTCTTGAGGTTGCTAGGGAATGTCTGGAATCCATTTTCAGCGTCAACTCTTCATCTGCTGGCGAAAGGGTGCATCCAGGGCTTTTACTTGAGTTTTTCAGTTCTCTGGAAGCTGGTCAACGTGATCAGTCAGGGCCAGACCCGGTATCGCAATTTGTATCCAACAAACCTTCTTGCAGTGCTAGCACTTCAAATGTCCAAGAAGACTCCACTAAATGTACAACATCAAATGTATGGCCTCCCCTTTCTCTCTCTGTACACACTTATCACTGGCATTCATTATTTTTCGTGTCAATGTGTATACAGAAAAACATATTCACATAACATCATGCATACGTTTGGAATTACATCATGGTTATAACTTACATCCTTACTCTTAAACATCATATTCTTCATTCACCGTGTTTGTTATTTCCTTTAACAACCTTGATATAAGAAATATTAGCTTCTAATGCTGTCATCTGCCTCTCTTGACCAGAGTGAAGGCCAAAATGAAGATACCTTTGACTTAGGTATGACTATAGCATAAATTGTAGGCTGTCTATTGTCATATGTCCAAATAATGTTGTAAATATTGTGTTTGTTTTTGTAAATGGCTGCCTACTGATTAATAAGGAATGTAGGAAAAACCACTCATTGAAATCATTGTTTACTCATGCAACTTGATTGCTATTTGATCAGATCATTCAGGCGATGAACTATTTGCAAAATTCTATACCGCGCTTGATGAAATCAATTTCTTCAAATCATCATCTGCTGGAGCTGAAGATCCTGGCCAGCTATCAAAAGCAACACAATTCTTCGATGATGCATTGCTGGTATGATATGCAATATTATTGTGTAACCCGTTCTCCTTTAAAGCACAGTAATGGATCATGATTATATTGTCCTTACAACCTGCTACCAAGGAAAAGTTATCCCAGATGCTCCCTTGTTATCTAGGACACCCTCCTTCATGGAGATTCTCTTAAATGACTAGGGCAACTGGGTGATAGCACTAGTCGGATGAAGAGGTGGGGAACTGTTGAGGCACTAGGCAATCATGGAACTAATAGTTGGACCAATAGCTACTCTTTTTTTTTTGTTTCACTTAATTAGTCTACTGCTTTTTTTTAATTATGAAGTGTGATTCACCTCTGTTTAGGAGCTGCGGAAGTCAGGAAGGAAAACAACAAGCTTAAAAGACCTTGCAGAGTTCTTCAAGTCAAAAGGTATTTACCTGCAACCCTTGGTCCTTTCACTTGTCCAAATTTTTTTAGCATAGCATAATAATATTTTTTTATTCATTGTTTAGTGTGCCGGCTTGCAATTTTGCAGCCCAAGCATTCTGTATGCATTATGATATGGACGGTGCAGAATTTTAGTAGCTAACTGCATATCTGTTTATCAGGTAATGAATTCATGAGGTCAAAACAACATCTTAAAGCTGTCGAATTGTACACCAGTGCTATTGCATTGAGCCGAAAGAATGCTATTTACTACTGTAACAGGTATGTATGAATCATTGAAATTTTATATGACCTTCTTGCGTTCTTGGTGAGCATGTAAGATGCACTGTTCAGTTGTCTTTGTCAGCATAACTGAGTTACTTTCTAAGATAAAGTTCAGAATAGATGGAACTGAACAAAACTTGCTTTATTTCAACCGTTTTTATGAGTAGTTCTATGTAAAATGGGATCTTGAGATGGCTTTAGTGGCTAATAGTGAATCCACTTTACATGCCAAAACTAGTAATTGCTCTGGTGCCTCAAAAGCTTCATATTCCTATTTCTGGTGCTGTTATAACCAGTGATTGCTGAGTAATATCAAGATCTGTTATTATCATTCCCAATGGAAGCATCTTATATATGTTAAATCAGTGGAAGCCAGCTGCAGCTGGTACATCATACGTGTCATGGACCCTTTTTTGTCTGGAAAGTTGATAGAATTGTCTCAATTCTTAAGTAACAAACTTGTATGAGTAACTGTTAACATAATGCCCTTTACTCTTGTTATGGGTAATCCTTACTGCCTTACAACTATGCACTTTTTTCTCATAAGAACATTTATCTATTTCATACACGACTTTGATCTAATGTGACATGGAAAATTGAAAAGTGCATGTTACTTCCAGGGCTGCTGCATATACTCTTCTTAATATGTTCAATGAAGCTGTTGAGGATTGCCTGAAGTCAATTGAAATTGACCCTAACTACAGTAAAGCATATAGCCGGCTTGGATCTGCTTATTTTGCTTTGGGAAACTACCACGATGCTTTGTACAAGGGATATTTGAAAGGTAGGCAATCAATAAGTTTCAGTTAGCTTTGATTTACATCAAACACATACTTTCAACCTCAATTGCTTGTAATGTGCAGTAATTATTATTATCCTATTCTGGATCAAATTTACTGTTCTGTTTGCAGTTCTGGCATGAATCTATGTTCCTTTTATTTTTTATCCAGTAAAGTAATGCGTGGGTGCATAATGAACTATTTATTCGTCTTCCTGCAGCCTCTGAGCTTGATCCTAGTAATGAAAATGTCCGTCAGAATATTGAGGTATGGTATTTCTATGATCTTATTTTCATTGACTGGATAAAGCTTGTTTTATGGCGCTCCCACTAATGACTCGAGTTTTTGTCCCTGCTCTATGCCTAAACTTTAGGTTACCAAAAAGAAGCTGGCTGAACAGCGAGGACCACCAGAAGAACAGGTACTGTAACTGGAAAACCACATGCGCTTTTGAGTGGACTACAAGACGTTCAGATTTGTCCTACCTCTGCCAAACACGTGGACCGTTATTTTCGTTTTGGAAACTAATTTGTGCACTTAAAACATCTACTTGGAACTTTTGTTATAGTCATAAAATGCTGATACTGTTTGGTTAAAGGAAATGCTTTTTTTTAGCGCGCGGGGGGGGGGGGTTTGTTGGTCCTATCAAAATCACCAACTGATTAATTTTGTTCTGTATAGAATACATACACACGCCAAGGCCAAGCATCGAATCGACAGTTTCCTGGTCAATCAAGCAGTGGTGTTCCATTCACGTTTTTCCCTCCTGGAAATCCCCCAACTCCTGAGTTCTTCACCAATATCATAAACCATGTGTCTGATATCAGTCAACAATCATCTGAGCATTCCATAAATATAAATCTGAATGACATTTTTAATCGTGCAAACGTCAATGGGAACAGTCAAGGAACACCTCAAACAGAGAATTCAAGTAGCCATACCCCACCTGCTTCTTTTCCAACCAATACTGCAGTTCCTCCTTCTGCCTTTACGGGATCAGGTGCCGAAGGAAATCGCCCACAACAAACTTCAAGTGGACATGAAGGGGAGCATGGCCAACCAGGGATGCACAGGGATGCTGGCATCCAAATAAACGTGGCAGGACCAGAGCAGACTGCAGACGCTCTGAGAGCTGTGATGCAGATGTTTGCGCCACAGATGAACCCACATGAAGGTGCACCTGCAGCACCTAGAGGTTCGTTACTAATTCACTTTATTTATAAGCTGTTTCTCTCGAGTGAACTTCTCATTTTCACTTATAGTATAGCATAACAAAGGACCATCTCATCATTCTTGTCTCCTTTTGTTTTAAAAGAAATAGAAGATTATTAAGCAGTGTTTGTCTCTGAGTTGCATTGGTATTAAATGAATTATACTGTTTTTCTTTAGAATATTCAAAATTGGTGTGAAAATGGAAAAAAGTTTCTAGTACATGTGGCGTACATTCACAGTTCTGTGTGACAAAAGTATGCTTCCCTCTTTTATTATTAGGTCTAAGTGTAAGTGTTAGAGAAATCAGTTCTGATTCCAATACAGTAAGAAATATTGCAGTGTCACAGCCTGGAAAGTATAAGACATATCCGTAATACCCCTTTTCTTTCATATGTTTTATTTGTTTGTTTCGAGAACCATTGCTATATAATTGGTTGGTCAATTGAGCAACCTAAATACAGCATGTTGTATGATGTATGTCTTTCGTGCAGGACCAGGATAGGCCTGAGGAATGAGTGTAACAGTTCAATTCTTGCCTCTGGTTACTGCTTAGCATGAGTATGGTTACATTCTCATGTTCTTTTTGGTAATTTTCTTTGTCGATCAACCACAGAATTTAAATGTGCTGGAAGCTTATATCGAGATTGAGCACGTTATCCCTGTTTAGTGGCTTCCCTGTATTTTCTATGCTTGCATTCTCTCTGCATATAAGCATTGCTGTATCATATTCATGATAAGTCTGGTGGGTGGGTCGTGTTTGGTGAAGTATATGCTGCTAAAATTTTGGAGGAAATAAGTGCTGTTGTCATTCTTTTGATGATTTAGTACTAACCGTCGAAGCTAGTATTGCATTGAACTATGGACAGCCATCCTATGAATGTTGATAGTGGCTGTTAGCGGATCACCTCTGCAGCAGAGTTAATGTGCACATTTACCTTGGAGGCAGCTCAGAGAACCTGAGGCAGGAGTACAGAAGAAAGGTTGTACTGTACCCAGGTGTTTTTCTGCTTGTGAGTGTTGCAGAGTTTCTAAAACTAGGGACAGCATCGAAGATAACACTTTGCCGCACATCATTATTGCCTTGTCTTTTTCATTGGAAGTGGGGGGAATAAAAACGGTTGGCTGGCAAGTCTCAGCTCCAATCTTACTAGGGAGTTGTGCATATTCAGATTCGAACTCCTCTGATGATTGATGCCCATCTTTACCCTTTTTGGAGCTTGAGAGACTATTGTTCGACTCATGGAAGCACCGAGAGGTGGGTGGGTGTCAGCAATTATAATTTGGTTCACTTTATGCTTTCTTTATCAAATAATATAAGTATTTGAAGTTGGGTGTGATGCATCCTGATAACGAATTTGGGTATCGGTTCAGATTTGTAGTTCTAGCCACATTTCACAAAAATGCTTATATTTCTCAAGGGAGAGAGGAGTATGTTTTGAGCATGGAGAGAGGAGTATGTTTTGAGCATGTAGTAAAGATTGCAGACCATCAGCAAATCAGCTTAATGACAAGACGTGGATTAGTACTGCTCCTAGTTGCGGGACTCTGTGTTGTGATAGTAGTACGATGGAATTGCATCATTCCTATCGTTGATGTGCTGTATGTACCATCCATCTCGCGAGTTGTTATAGTCAGTCACGCGCACTTGCATATGCAGGACAGGCGAGACCGTGGGCAAGGCAATGGTATACTTGGATGCAATGCAGCGGCCCCAAAACAAACGGTATCATCAAAGATGACAAGAATTCTAACAAAACCATGCAAACATCAACGGCAAGCATGCAGCCTTTGACCAGAACACCATTCACAAATAGTGTATGCAACATTCGACATATGCAGTCGCTATCTATGACACAATTCACAAATAGTGTAGGTGTCAAGTAGTACAAGGTAACCTAACCTGAGTCTTTTTTGGCTGGCCTACATATCACCATTGTTAAAGGTTCACTTATATACTGGTCCGTACTACTAGTATAGTAATACAACTCACAATACTAGAGTAAAGCAAGGCAAGAGGCAAGATGCTCTCCATCGTTAATCACAGAGCTACTAGAAGTAAGCAGTAGTGACAGACTTAACCTAGTGTTTACGAGACGGTAATGGTAAAAAAGAAGAAGCAGCTGAGATTAGCAGTAGAGTCATCAAGATAATTTTGAGATTAGAAGTATCTGAATTAGTAGTAATAAGGAGGAGATTAGGGTAGGAGAGATGAGCGGTAGAGTAGAGTGGGCTGCTGCGGCTGGCTGGCTACTTCACTTATCTCCTCTCTCTTGTGTCTTGTGTCTGCTCTGCTCGCTCGCATCACACACAAAAGGCAGGCAAACCCTCGCCCCCGCATCGCAGCAAATCCATCGCCCTCTCCTCCGCCGCCGCCACCGCTCCTCCGGCCGGACGACGAACGAACGCGCCGACAGCCAGATCTCGCCGCCCAACGGATCTCCTCTCCTCACCGCCACGGAAGAGAAATGCGGCGCCGGATTTGAACTCCACGGAACGGGAACACATTGCTACCAGACGAGACGAGAGCTTCCCCTTCCCTTGAGCCATCCTAGGGTGGATTGATGCAGCCGAGGTCTCGCATTCGCGGCCGCGACCCGCCGCCCTCGTCGGGAGGACGATACCGCCGACGATCTCCCTCTCCGTCTCCGCGCCACCACCGCCCCCGCGGTCGAGACCCCCCTCCGCAGACGCAGAGACGAAGCCCCCGCCGCCACGACGACAGGCTCCCTGCCCCTGCCACCGTCCCCCCAGATGTCGTCCTCGGCGCCGGCGACCGCCGCTCGCGCGCTGACGTCCTCCTCGAGGCCGGCCGCCTCGCCGCCCACTACCTGGTCGCCCAGGGCGTCATCCCCGAGCACCGTCTCCACGCCAGGGACAGGGACAGGGACCCAAAGCTCCACAACCACGACGCCGCCTCCCGCCCCGACCCCCTCGCCGCCGCCGCCAGGAAGCGGGACGACGCGCCGTACCATGACGACGACCCGAGGTGGCGCCGCGACAAAGCGGGGGACGACGATGACCCCAGGCTATCCCGTAGATCGGGGTGGGACAGGAGGAGCCACAGCTTCGACGGCAGGCGCAAGTATAACGATGCCCCCGCCGCCGCCGTCGATCGGCCTCCAGGCCGCCGGAGAGATGACTACGACGAACAAAGGAGACCAACCATGTCACGCTCCTACTCACAAAACGACCGCCGCCTCTCCAGTGACAGCCGACTGATGGATCGAAGGAGGAGAAGCAGGAGCAGAAGTAGGAGCAGAAGCAGAAGCAGGAGCAGAACCAGGACAAGGAGCTCTGTCTATGGCAACAGGAGGGATTCAGATTATCGACCAGGCGGCGCCGATTTGGATCACACCAAGCCTGCCATTGGCCGTGATGGTGATGTGGATTACCATGCTGTTGATGTTCCAAGAGATCTGAAGGCAACTCCCCTTTCAGTGGTGGTTATGGAGACGAACGAGGGTGCCACCCAAGCTGCTGCTGCTGCTGCCACTGAAGACACGGAAGAGGTGGAGTTTGAGATCATTGAGGTTGATCAAGATCAAGATGTCTGTGGGGATGAAGATGGTGAGGATGAAGTTGCTGCCTTTAATGATGCTGATGTTGGCGAAATAAATGATACCCAAGACAATCTGTCCAATTCCAATGAGGATGATGTTCATCCGTCAGAGTCTGACGAGGAACCAGTGCATAGGCAGTCCCAGCTCAGCGATGCCGAGGGGGGCATGGAGGCTCCCATCTCTCCCAGGGATGAATGTTCAGTACAACCAGTGGCTGAGGAAATTAGGGATGAAGCAGATGCTCCGCACACTGAAGTTGAAACTGATATTGGAGACCTTAGCAAAGATGAACAAGAGCTGCCAGCTTGGTTTGGGATTTTTGACCTTAATGTTGTCGAGTCTCAAGACAACTGTGAAATGGTTGAGGTTTCCGGTGATCCACCTTCAGATAATGTTAATGATTCTGCACCTGAGTTAGCTGGTCAGATGAGCCAAAGTGCAAACTGTGTTATTTCTGGAACTAAAGGCCAAGATGAATGTGCAGTTGACAACCACCAGTTGGAGGAGGAACAAGTGCTTCAAAATCAGAGTATTGCTACACATGACTTGAAGAATGAAGAAGGTCATGAAAATCAGACAGGTGATGAACATGAACAGGATAATCACCAGTTGGAGGATGACCAAATGCATATAAACCATGGCATGGATGTGCATGATTTAAATAATGGCCTTCCGAGCAGCGAGGAAACGCTTCTAAATCAGTGTGCAGATGAGCAGGCGGATCGTGGACACCAGATGGAAACTGAACAGGTGCTTCTGAATCAGGGACAGGGCTCCTCTGTAGAAGGTCTGGAAAATTATCATGTGAATGGAGACCAGTCGCTGCTCAATCATGATGCTGATGAACATTCAGGGGATGATCACCCAGGAAAGAATGAGCGGATGCTTCTGAATCATGTTATGGGTGTGCATGATCCGAATAGCCATGACCTGGACAGTGACCAAATGCTTCTCAATAATGACACAGATAAACAGGCGGCAGACAGTGCTCAGTTACAGGAAGGTCAGATGCTTCTGGACCAGGCTGCAGATGGACAAGCTACACTTCACAATCAGGGCATTGGACGAATGATTCCTGTAATCAATCTGGACGACGATTATGAAGAACAGTCTAATACCATAGAGTTTTTAGAATCCAAGTAAGCTTCTTTTAGATTCTTTTTTGTCAGTCTCAAGGGGGAGAGGATAATCCTTCATACTTGAACATGTTCACTATACAGAAGTGACACCTTACATAAACTTACTGATAATGTTCTACCAGAACATATGTTTTCTCAAGGCCAGCAAACTTCGAGTGTTCCTGACTATCCTCAGACTAACAACCCAGTGGCTGCTGCTTCATCAGTTACACCGAACTTTGGAAATAGTTGGACTTGAAGGGGTGCTACTATTGCACAGGTGAGATGGCTGTTAGGAAACCTGGTTCTCATCCTTATTTCAGCCAATACTTTTCTTGCAGAAACTATAGCATCTGCAAAATTAGTTAGGAGTTCACTTACTGATTAAGGTTAACAAGTACGCAACTTGGGGGGTAGGGGAGATCTTTTTTGTTCTTGTTATTGCTATCAGCTGATATTCATTTTCGATTGCTTACTGGGATATCCATCTCTCTTGTAACTATGATTTCCTTGCGACTACAGTTATTAATATAGCATTTTCCTTCATTTCAGGAAATCCCCGGTGATGATGAGTTGATGGCATGTTGTATGAGACTTCTGATGGAATACCATTAGGTATGCTCTCCTGCTTCTGGATATGCAAAGCTTTCTTCTCATAATATGTTTGTTTGCCTGTGATTTCGTGGAACTTCAACATATATGGCTTCATAGATCTACTTGAACTTCTTATGTATCACAAACATTTGATCTGAGATACTACGGCATAGATCCCTACACTGTTTTGTTCCTACAACTTAGACTTTCCCTCTTTCTGTTAAATAATTTGAAGTTTTAGACACATTGATCTTGAGGGTAAATATATGGTGGAAACCATATCTATAGGTGCAAACCATTGAAATCACATTACAAAAGTTTTCAAAAAATGATAACTATGTGTATATCCAGGCTCCTGGTCATCTCATTCGATACTGGAATGATGAAGAAACATGCATGAGATTTAGTAGGAAGCTTGGAATTTCTTCAGTTTTTAGCCAGTGGTTCCTTGGCTCAACGCCTGCATGACTACACAAATGCATGATACAGGTCCTATATGGACATTAAAATGCTGACGATATTTGTCATTAGTTGTAACTGGCCTGGTTCGCACTAGTTCCTGTTGATTGTGGCTGATGAAATAATTGTTTTTGTGCTCTGGATGAATTCTACCTTATCATATTAACCGTCTTTCCAGTACCATACAGAAACGAAAGATATTCCTAAACATTCTTAGTATCATTTTATGCTCTATCTGTACCTTTGTATACTACATGCATGAATCTAGATGATTTATGCACCACAACGGTTGAGTTCTCCAATTTATTGATCTAGATTTTTTTTGCACGTATACAGTGATCAGTTGCTTAATCATCAGTCATGCTTTTCTCTGTACTGACATTTGCTGATGTAAGGCAATGTATTGTGTTCAATTCTCAGTACCGTGCTTCATTAACTGAACCTACTTTAGGACTGAAATGCTGAAGAAACATGCAAAATTTCAGTTTTTCTTTGCAACAACTGTTGAAGGGCCATTGCCTGCTAATATTTTACCCATAATCACCGCTTCACTAACTCTTTTTCATTTCCCAGATGTAATCGACACGTGGGACTGCCATCCTCTGAGCTTGGGAAATCTTGTTTAAACCATGTTGCTGGTATACTCAGCTCCTATATTTTACTCCAGCTCACTGTTACTTTTGAACCATGGGAAGCTGGCATGCTGAAGTTGGTTGTTCAGTCACTGTTTGTATGTTGTGCCGTAGTAAAAAAATATTTCGATCCCCTGAAGTCATGATACCATGCTGGTCTAGCGATGTGTACACTACCCCAGAAATCAGCTGATATCAATATATTTTGTAGTAGCTAAATAGCTCTTCTTTTACTGCGAATGATATGAATCATGTTGATCTTAACAATTCTCTGCTGCCCTTGTGCTCCTGAAAGGACACTGAAGCTAGCTCTGTGTCACCATGCAACTCATCAAGCAAGCAGAGAGGGCTGCACAGAATCTAGCAACAGTCACTTGATTCCACTCCGCCGACCTAACAAAGAGAAAGATGGAGCTGTAGATTGCGACAGTGTCTATTCAGAAGACGTGGCGCTTGGTACTCCTACGCAATTGGATATTTGGATCGATGCTGTTTGGATGGTAATGACCGATGAACATCAAATGCATATTCTCCTGCTGCATACATCTTTCAAGGATCTCAAAAGGAACATGAACATAAACAGCATGTATGTAGTATACTGTGCCAAGTCTCTTGTTGTGTGATTTCCCTGGTGCACCGACTATGACCATTGTATTATATCCGTAGGGTTGGGTACAGGGTTTCACAAGGAAGGTTCTGTAGGAGGGATGACGATGGACAGATGGAGTGAGAAGTACCAGTTTCTTTGACCTGATTATTGTGCCGTGCGTGTACTGGGGCAGTATATTTGTCGGTCCGTTGTCTATTGACGGGTGTGTCACTATTGACACCGTGTGTGTCGAGATGTGGTTTGTTTGACCCAGCTATTGTCCAAAGAGAAGATCCATCAGCTGTCTTAACAACTCCAAGACAAGCTTTGGGCTGGGTCTCAATGTCTGATCGCATGCATATGCCGGTGGCGTTTTGCCATTTCCATTGCCATTGCGGTGGGTGGGTGGCTGTGTTCAGTGTTCGTGCGTGCGTGCGTTCATGCTCCCTGTCCTGTTGATGGAGGTGAGGTGAGGTGATAGCAACCTACACTTCATCGCCCACTTGCACAATCCAACCCAAGATGAGTTTTTCTTTCTGAACTTATGGTCTGCTCAGGGCAGGTCTTGCACATATTTTTTATTTACATGAGGGACAGAGACGGAAAATTCTTAAGCACTCCATTGTTTGTAAAAAAAGAATGACTTGGATGGTATAGCCCTCTCTGCTTGATGTTTGACCATGTATCTGGGTATCTGGACAGGGCAGCTAGGTCCCAATGAATGCAGTGCGACTGGTAACTTGGGGTGGCCCTGGCTGGATATCTGAACTTCTGAAGTGTGTTATAGGTGCAGGTAAATACAATGAGTAGTAGAGAGCAGATTAACCCCAGCCGTGTCATTTAATTACCTGTATTTTAGGTAGCTCTCTGCTGAATGTATATATTGTGCTGGAGCAGAGATTGATTGGTTATCCGGTCAGATTTCAGTTGAGGACGACCGAGATTAATTAGGCAAAAATAACTGGAGGGACAGGTGTGCGGATATGTCACTGTATTGGTACAAGGTGGATGCAAAGGAACAGCCCATGTGCATCATCCTCTCCTCTTTTTTTCTTCTTATTTCCTACCTATAGCAGCTTCTCTTTCTCTCCAATAAACAAATGAATGCATGCTAGCTGCTAGATTCAATTCATTTGCCTTTTTCTCTCTTCTCGTGTCCTTGCTTAACTTGCCGACCACCCTTGATCTTTCCTCGTCAATAATTTGGGCTTTCCTTCGGATTCAGACAAGCCCACTCCTTAGCTCGCTTAATTCTGCTGTACTATTACTTATAAAACGGAAAATAATCGATCGGATTAGTTAGCTGAAGCACCATTCGCATTCATGCGTGCGTGCGTGCAGTTCTCGCAGTCGCAAGCAGCAAATCGTACTTAACGGAACGGATTAGGTGATAAGCTACTAATCTGCTACATATTGCTAGCAACAGGTGGTCCATAATTTTCTCCGTCGAGATTGGACCACGTACCCCCCAAGCTAGCTGGTCGATCGATATGATCGACAGCTCCATCACCTATTGTTCGATCGACGATCAATCATTCATCCATCAATTCATTCATTGTCATAAGTTCGTACAGTAACAAAATGCAGTTGCCCATCTTGTATGTATACGCCTATATCCGTTGACATGGTAGCAGTCCAGAAAACTGCAGATCAATGAAATCATTAGTTTTTTTCGTTCCATACACGCGCACACACACCCTTTAATAAATTGCAGAGATGAATCGCCAAGCTAATTAATTAAGGTGGCAAACTATACATCCATGTATAGTTATGATCTGAAATAAGCAATGCCGTGGGCCGTCACATACGTACGCATATGCAATTATGCACAGCTAGATGCATGGTTAAGTTTCCTTCAGTGCACGCAAGACATGTACACCGTACGTGCACGTACGTACCTGGCTAGTTGAGTACTTGAGTGGGTGTGCCAGTTGTAAACAAAGCAATTAGCCCACATATATTGATCGATCAGTATTGATTGTTATAGATTGATACGGTGCGACATGATTTAACTTGAGAACTATTACTATACTATGATCATCAAATGTGTGTGTTGTGTGTCATACTTGTGTCGCCGAATGCTCCGAGGCAGTAATTGGAGTAATGATTTACTACAGTGAGAAGGCTGCAGGCAGGTCCAATTCCATTGCTCCATGCATAAACATAATGCGTATAGACAGACAGTCATGAAGATATATGCCGGGCCAAGTGATACATAATTGATCGGTCGATCGATAATAAAGGCTTGAACCAGAAGAAAAATAGGCAGGAGGCAGCCTACCCTTGATGAGATGAGACCACGCCCACACGCGCCTTGTCCTTCCTCCTAACTTAACATTGCACGCGACACTAATTATTAATAATCCATCTGCCTAGCTCCAAACTGTACCCAATCCAATCCTCTGTTTTTTTTTTCTGAACTCTCTGAAAGTCTGAATCCGATGGATGGTACGTCCTGTTCTTCTCTTCTCTGATAAATAGGAGTCTTATATTAAAGAGATGGAGAAGGTTTAAAAAGCTCTTAGCTTAGCTAGCTACTCGCGACTTCCTACGTTCTCTTATGTGCAATTCTCAGATACTGACCTAGCTAGCTAGGGAGCTCCTAGTCCTAACAAGAAGAAGAGCCATGAACAACCATGGAGATCAAGCAGCAGGAGGAGGAGGAGGGGATAGTCTGTTGTGCTATTTCCATCCGCGGGAGCTCGTCGTGGGCGTGTGCTCGCACTGTCTCCGGGAGCGTCTCCTCCTCCTTCTCGCCTCCAAGAACTCACCTGCGGCACACATCATCGCCGACAGAGACAGAGACGCCGGCGTCAGACCATTCCGGCGCAAGACCAGCAGCAGCAGCAGCATCTCTCTCCCCAAGGTGTTCGCCCTCGGCTCCTTCCTCCAGCGCCTCGACTCCTCCCGCCACCACCGTGGCCCCGACTTCGACGACGACGCCGACACCGCCTCCATTGCCAGCCTCGATGGTATCGACCCTTCATTAACCGCTGTCTTAATTACTGAAGTTTCAGTCGCTCGAAAGCAAGGTGCTAATTGTTCTTTGTACTGGCAATTGAAAACCGTCACCAGATTCCTTCATCTCCATAAAGTTCGAGGACAACGGCAAGGCCACGTGGGACAGCCAGCAGCAGAAGGCCAAGGCCGCCGGCGACGCTCCTCCTACGGCGGCGACGGTGACGGCGGTGGTGGAGCACGTGAAGCGGGGCGGCGTGACACGGTGGCGGAAGCAGGTGGTGGGCCGGCTGCTGCAGCTGGCGCGGTGGAAGAGGTCCGGCAAGGCGGCGTCGTCGTCGGCGGCGGCGTGCCAGCTGGCCGGGCTCGACGGCAAGAAGACGGCGGCGGAGCGGTCAAAGGGGAGGGGGAGGAGCTGGATCAGGACACTCACCCGCCGCCGAGCCGCCATGGTTGTCAGCTAAAACCTCACTCTGCTCTTTGTTAATCTTGCCGGCCGGAATGCTCTCCACTCTATACTCTGATTTGCCTTTTTTTTTTTCCTTTTTCTTTTTACTGTAAGTACATGCATGCATACTCCTAATATATGAATATGATATCCATGGAGGATTGGATTGGATTGGGGCTACAAGTACATAGGAATGAATGATCATGGCATATTATTAATCTTCTTCTACAGAGAAAATAACAAGGAAAGCAACTGCACCATTCACCATTGCATTTTTGTGTAATGCAGTGCAGAACAGAGACTTCGATCGATTTTTGTCTTTCCATCTTGCATTGCAGCTAACTAATGTGTTTTGTGTTCATGGGCCAAAAGGGAAAAGGAGGACTTCCATCGATATCTTGTGTGTAAATATCGGAATATTGCTCGTTCATTTGGTTCTACAACATGTTTTTACTCTTTTGGGACTAAAAAATCTGTTACTCTTAATTGCTTGCTTTGCTTTACCTAAAAGTCTGTAAACCAAGAGAAACGAAAGAAGCTAGCTTGAGTGCTACTCTCAAGTTTGTTGAGGCAGCTGGCAGCAGGGATAGTGCTGTATTGGCAACTAATGTAGTACTAAGTTCAAAAAAAAAAAAACTAATGTACTAACGATCATCTCTTGGTTTTCATCGTGCTAGCTGTGAGCTCTGGTTGAAGTAATACTCCATTTGGTTTTGGTCCATACTCCAAAGAGAAGGTTAGATAGAGGAAGGAACAGGCAGACAGACACATGTGCACGCCCTAACCCAACGCTTTTGCTTGCTATCCACTTTTCCCTTCTCTTCCTCTCACAGAAGCAGAGTAATACACAACATGCTGGTAACAGCGGTCCAATACTTTCAACAATGAATTGAAGTCACAAGATCTACACATCACAGCTTCATCCTTTCAAGGCAAAAGGAGATTATAAAAAGACCATTTTGACTGCCTTTTGATGAATGAAAAGAGAAGATGCATAGAGCCTATCTTGGACAAAAAGCAGGGAATTGAAAACAGAGAGCAGAGCTATCCATGGTGTAACAATATATTAGCTGAAAATTCAATCAATCTGCACTTGATCACCTTGTGGTGTGACACAGAGACACACTGTTGCTATTGATTGTACCATCTCTTTCAGCTTTGGTGGCGAGTTGAGGTGGATGGGGAGTTGCATATCAATCCTGCTTACTGCCTACCTTCATTTCCAACAAGAATAGACTGCTCAATCGTTTGGACACGTCTGTCTCTCACTCTCAGCTCAGGCTGGAGTGGAGTACCCTTCTCCAGTCCTGCACAAGGAATCTACACACCACACCAACGCAGAGTAATTCCCAGCATCATTCGTTCCATCGACCAATCAACACATCACACGTGTAAACAAATTTCGACCAGTAAAAGCTTGTCAGATTTCAGATAGTATCACTATGTCACTTGGTAGTGCCTCCTTGTGCCACACCAGTTGGAAAATCTAGCTGCTGCAGCAAGCAGAGTTGATTGCCGTACACTACAGACATAGAAGCACATCCCAACAAACAAAGGATCACTGAGAAGTGAGAACAAATCAATTTGGTTCCCCAGGAAAGACGTTTATCCGACCAATACAGGTAAACAACAAAAAGACAAAGTGCAAGTGTGAAGACTACAAGGAAATTAAACGGAGCAGTGCTCCTCTGTAGCAATTTTAGCAAACAAATGTAGGATTGAAACGTTTCTCCAAATGACAACCCACTCCAAACTTTCTGAGTCCTGGGGCTCCATTGCCCAGCTTAAGAAACTCCAGATAAACTGCACGCATAAGAACACCACATCCTGTCAGATTGCAGGAGGGTGAAACAGACGGCATCTAAATGGTGATACAAATCTGGTCCAAACATCTGTAAATGACAGCAAAAGAAACAATCACAAAACAGGTGGCTGATCAAATATTAACAGAGACTAGAGTACATCATATATCTAAGAAAAATATATCTGTAGAGTGCATTTCTGAATTTTTCATCTCAGGCAAATGCATGAATATCGATGAGATACTAGTAGTAATCTTGGAAAAGTTTAATGGAATGCATACCTTCAAAGCCTAGCACCATCATGATTCTGGCCATTGCTAAGTGAGTCCAGTGGGCTTGTGGCAGAAGTCCCTTCGCTAGCAGTTTCATAATCCATACCCTGAGGAACCTGGTTCACTTGTGCAGAAGCAGAAGCATAAGCAGAAGTGTCATCGGTGTCACATTGCATAGGAGCCACAGGTGATGTTATTGTGACGCCAAAAAGCTGAATGGTCTTCATTCCTTCAGGTGTGTTTTCTGAGTTGTTGGAGGATCCACTGTGAGAGGAGCCAGCCGCAAAGGTCGGTGGGACTGAAATATGAAGATCGGCCCTTGGGAAGAGGGGCTGAGTCGTCAACATTGATGAAGAGGGTATATCTGCATGGGCATTGGCATGATGCCAGGCTCCCTGAATGCCAGCAGGAAGTAGTTCCAAGGGCAATGGCATAGGTGCAGTCGAGCTGTTCTGAATCTGAAGCCCCATGGGAAGAGGAGGGAAACCAACAGGTTGTATCTGCCAAGGATTGACATATCTGTTTTCCATGGGAAATGACGATGAGGAGGGATCCCATTCAACCTGCACAATAAGCACCGATCAGAGTAGTAATGTCAGATGCTCAGCCTCAGACAAGAACAGAAAAGAGTTCAGACACAAATTAAGTAGTAACAGCAGTTGCTTAGAATTGTACAAGTTGTAGTAGAAATTAAAGATACGCTAGCTGCTGAATCAGAATCGATCTCGGTGCGACAGGAATCAAATTAAGCAGATCACTGTCCATTACAAAAAGAGACGACAATTAAACTAACTGAAATGAACAGTAGACTGCAACGCACGAGTGCAGCAACACATTCATCACAGGAACCTGGCCTAATCAGACATTCATCTACAGCAACCTGGCGGGGCTGCACTGCATGTGTACCAGGCCGGCGCGGCAGTGGCATCAGGATCAATTAACAGATGGAACAGGCATGGCGCGGCTTTGGCATCACGATCAATTGATAACAGAACAGGCATGGTGATCAAATCAATCAGCAGCATGAACAGAAACAGCAGGGAGAAAGAGGAGATACCTGGAGATTGCGCCAGATGCGGTGCGAGACGTTCTTGACGGTGCCATTGAGCCATGAGACGCGGCGCGGGTCCTCCTCGGTCTCCACGACCTGCGCGCGCACCTGCACCCCCGCCCTCAACTCATCAGTCGCCGTCAATCCCTTCTCCACCTCGGCGCGCGGCACCACGAACTCGCCGGCGCCCTGACGCGGGTAGTATGTCACCGTGAAGGGCGCGCCCTCCGCCGCCAGGCGAGCGGAGTCCATGACCTCCTGGGGCGGGACGCGCGCCCTCGCGTTGCATGGCGAGACGCCGGCGGTGTACCTGGCGGCGCGGCGCACCCCGATGAGCAGGCTGGCGTCGGGGCGGCGCATGAAGACGACGGTGTCCCCTGCGACGAGCAGCTTGGCGTTGACGAACCTGCTCCAGCCGGTGGTGAGGAGGTGGCGGCGCGGCGTGCCGCGGTAGATGTGGCGGAACTTCCATGGCTGGCCCTGCAGATCCGTCATGGCGAGGTTCTGGACGGGCGGGTCGTCGGTCAAGTTGAGCGCCGGGAAGATTTTCTCGGCGCAGCTCCTGGGGATGGAGAAGCCGCCGCCGTTGTTGGCGTCGCTCTGCGTCAGCTGCTTGGCGTAGTACCTGAACTGATCCCCTTGTGTGGGGAGGTGGACGGCGGGGAGGAGGAGGGAGACGGTGGCGTCGGCGGCGAGGTTGACGGCGGGGACGAGGGAGATGGTGGCGAAGGGCTCCCCGGTGGTGGCGTCGGCGGCGAGGCGGACGGCGGCGACGGCGCAGAGGAAAACCTGGTGGGTGGGAGGGAGCGGTTCCGGGAGGGGAGCGGGGCACTGCTCCGCGTGGCCTTCGGGGAAGTAGTAGACCTGGGACCCGACGACGGGGATGCGGGAGAGCGGGGCGGCGCAGGCGAGCCACACCAGCGGATCAACCGGCGGAGGCGGCGCGGAGGAGGCGGCGGGGGCGGGCGGACGCGCCATCGTCTCGACGCGGGGAGGAGGGAGCGAAGGAGAGGGGAAGAGTCTGTTAGGGTTTAGCGGAGATAGTTAAAGAGATGAGAACGGGGAGGACGAAACAACGAAAAAAAATCACTCCTCCTCCGAAGACAACGAAAAAACCGGCGGACGCAGCCCAAACAACGATCCCGTCCCGGCCGCGCGCCGATCCCCGACCACCGCCGTTGAACCCTCGTCTTCCTTCTCTTCCCTTCCCTACCTCCAAAACCCTAAATACTGGGATCCTCACCACCGCCGGAGCTAGAAAAGAGGAAGACGCCCCGCCGCCGTAGTGGTAAATAGCGCTGCTGCCGTTAGATCTTAACGGTGCTGTTAAGGTCTAACACGGAGACCTAACGGTACCGTTAAGATCTAACCAAGCATATCAGGATCAATCACAGCCGTCGGATCTCGATCGCTTGGCTTGTGCGAGAGTAGCCGGTTAGTGCCAAAAATGTGAACACACTAGATAAATTTATTTATGCTTACTTGCATGTCTTCAATTCCTCCTGTTTTTGTTAGAAAAAAATCATCTAAGCTACTTTTGTTTTTTCTTTCAGTAGCCAGTTGCCTGTGCATTGCAACGCGGTATCCAAATTATATCGTGAAGTACTATGGATGAGCTTAACTCAATTACAAATCTATCGAGCTTGGCTCAGGCCAAAATATTGTTATGCCTTTTGTGAGTGTGGCTCGTCCTTCAGATCTATATACCCACAGCCCAAGCTTAACGACTCACCTGACTTACTAAACGCATCTACAAATTCCCTCGTGCCATATTTCCAAGCTTAACAAACACCTGACTTACTAAAGGATGTCTTTCTCGACATCCTTTATTGTCCATCCATTTAGTCATCATTTCCCATCGTCCATCGCACCATCTTCTCCTAGTCTGGAACGCATCATGCCCAGGTTCCACATGACCCCTTCTACCAATCAGGTGTTTACGGTCTTTATCGGCAACTCCACCCAAGAGGCAGCTGACCAGTCAGTTGTTCATATGGGTGAGTGTGCACCCGTTTGTGGATGCATACATATGTATTGTTTCTCAAAGACAACACCATCTAAAAGATAAGATGTGCCTCATCTTGTATGGCTTCATGCTGAGCTGACTCTCATTTTTCGGTCCTTTATCTCGGAGTGGATGAACCAAGGAGAGATATGGATGGATGCTGGCAACTCCTCTTGACCTCTATTTTTTTTCTTTTATTCTATTTCCTGGGATTTTCACGGTTTTGCGTTGTTAATCCTTCTGCTTAGCGATTATATATGTATCCTATGATTTGTCATGTATACTCATAGTGGCATCGGTGGCAAGGTGGATGGCGGGGATGAGGGAGATGGTGGCGTAGGGTTCCCCTATGGTGGCGTCGGTGTAGGGTCCCCCGTCTCCCCTTCTGCCTTGCCACCACCTGCCGTCTCCCTCGTCGTTCACCTGGTTCTGCCATCCACATGCAGATGGTCCCCGCCACTGCTCTACGGTACAAAATGATGTGTTGAACCTACTAATGTGAATATAAACTAAAAATGGCATATACATAATAATAAAATATGCCATATATTATAATGTGTATTTTGAACCTATTAGTGTCTACATATATAGTGCCATATACACAATATACTAAAAGTGTCATATACACAATAATAGTAGTTGAGCTCCCGATGCGGCTAGCCTCTAGGCACATGGGTGTAGGGTCGTCTGCTTGTACGGAGGGAGATGGTGATGTGTGGTTTCCCATGGAAGTGTGGTAACGAGATGGATGGCGGTGATAGTGCGGAGGAACATTTGGTTGATGGACGGCGCGGACAAAGGAGATGGTGGCGTAGGGTTCCCTGGTGGTGGCGTCGATGGCGAGGATGCATAAGAGTGGGGCAGCGCAGGCGAGCCACACCAGGGATCAACCGGCATAGGCGGGCAGACGCGCCATTGTCTCGACGCAAAAGAATGAAACATAAGGTTAGTTTTAAATCGGTTGATTTACCAAGTGAAAGGCAATCAGGAAGCATGAACGAGAGAAGGAGATTCAATGAATATGGTTTTTGTCATCGACGAATAAGAGCAGTACGAAATGCAACAAAGCAAGGATAGATAGCCAGAAAACGGTACATAACAGAGTCACAGGAACCATCTTTTAGGCATATGTTGAGAACGCGGGGAGGACGGAGGGAGGGAGAGAGAGGAAGAGGTTGTTAGGGTTTAGCGGAGGAGCAGGACAGGAGGAGTCGTAGATAATTAACGAGATGAGAATGGGGAGGACGAAACAACAAAAAAAATGATTCGATTCGACTCCTCCAAAGACAATGAAAAAACCGGCGGAGGCAGCCCAAACAAGCGATCCACTGTCCCTGCTGCGCGCCGTCCCCAGCCACCACCAGTGAACTCTCTCTCGTCTTCCTCCTCCTCCCTTCCTAACCTCCAAAACCATAAATAGTGGGATCAAGGTTCACTATCGTCACCGCCGCCAGAGCCAGAAAAGGGGAAGACGCCCCACCGCCGTAGTGGTAAATAGCGGTGCTGCCGTTAGATCTTAACGGCGTTGTGAAGATCTAACGCGGAGTCGCTTAAAGACCTAACGGTACCATTAAGATCTAACGAAGCATATCAGGATCAATCACAACCATCGGATCTCGATCGCTTGGCTTGTGCGAGAGTCGCCGGTTAGTGCCAAAAATGTGAACACACTGGATAAATTCCGCGTTATATATGCTTACCCGCATGTCTTCAATTCCTCCTGTTTTTGTTAGAAAAAATCATGTCAGCTACTTTTGTGTTTTTTTTCACTAGCCATTTGCCTGTGCATTGCAACGTGGTATCCAAATTATATCCAAGTATCGTGAAGTATTATGGATGAGCTTAACTCAATTACAAATCTATCAGGTTTGGCTCAGGCCAAAATATTGATATGTTTTTTTTGTGTGTGTGGCTCGTCTTCAGATTTATATACCCACAACCCAAGCTTAACGACTCACCTGACTTACTAACCGCATCTACAAATTTCCTCGTGCCATATTTGAAATTAATTTGGTGTGTCTTTCTCGACACCCTTTATAACCCATCCATTTAGTCATCATTTCCCATCGTCCATCGCACCATCTTCTCCTAATCTCGCACCGATCATCATGTCTAGGTCTCACATGACCCCTTCTGCCAATGAGGTGTTTACGGTCTTTATCGACAACTCCATCCAAGAGCTAGTCAAGCCGAGAAGGAGAAGACGCCGCCGCTGCCATGCTGTGGTACAAAATGATGCTGCATAACCTACTAATTTGAATATAAACTAAAAATGGCATATACATAATATTAAAACATGCCATATATTATAATGTGTATTTTGAACCTATTAGTTTGTATATAATTATAAGTATATACATAGTGTCATATACACAACTAAAAGTGTCATATACACAATAATAGTAATTGAGCTCCCAATGCTACTAGCCTCCATGTGTAGGGGTGTGAGGTCATCTGCTTGTACGGTGAGAGATGGTGGTGTGTGGTTTACCATGGTAGCGTGGCAACGAGATGGATGGTGGTGACGGTGCAGAGGAACATTTGGTGGATGGACGACGCGGACAAGGGAGATGGTGGCGTAGGGTTCCCTAGCGGTGGTATCAGCAGCGAGGTGGATGGAGGGGATGGGGGAGATGGTGGCGTAGGGTTCCCTGTGGTGGCGTCAATGACGAGGCGAATGGGCGCGACGATGCAAAGGAATACTTGATGGGTGAAAAGTAGTGATTCTTTGGGGGGGGGGAGGGCACTGCTCGGTGTGGTAATCGGGGAATTAGTATACCTAGGAGCCAACGACGGGGAAGCGGGAGAGTGGGGCAGCGTAGGCGAGCCAGACCAGGGTATCAACTGGCGGAGGCGGCATGGAGGAGGATGAGGTGGCCGAGGAGGCGGCGGGCGGACGTGACATCGTCTCGGCGCGGGGAGGAGGGAGAGAGAGAGAAAAGAAGAGTTTTTTAGGGTTTAGCGGAGGAGCAGGAGGAGTCGAAGATAATTAATGATATCGAGAATGGGGAGGAAGGAAACAACGGAAAAATGCTTCGATTTGACTCCTAATTTCCCCTGGATTTATATATACTGGGAGCCCAAACAAGCGATCCGTTGTCCCAGCCGCAGTCCTCGACCACCCCTCTAAACCACTGGTGAACTCTCGTCTTCCTCCTCCCTACCCTTCATCCAAACCCCTAAATAGTGGGATCGGGGTTCTCTATCGCCTCCGCCGCCGTAGTGATAAATAGCGGTGTCGCCGTTAAGATCTTAACAATGTTGTTAAGATCTAAAGCGGAGTCATTTAAGACCTAATACGGTACCGTTAAGATCTAACGATGCAGAACAGGCTCACATTGCAGCCGTCGGATCTCGGTCGCTTGGCTTGTGTGAGCGTCGCCAGTTAGCGCAAAAAGTGCACACGCACTAGATAAATTCCCACGATTTATATAGGAGCCCAAATCATTGACCCTACCTCCACCTCTGTTTTGCCACCGCGTCACCCTCTGTCTTGCCATTCACCATGTGTGTCGTCCATAGCTGGTCCGAATGCTGCTCCGTCTATTCCTCTAAGACGTCGGCGGATCCCCTTTTCCCCTTCCACCCAAACCCCAAAACACTAAGCCGAGAAGGAGAAGACGTCGCAACCACCACAATACAAAATGAGTCCGTTAAGATCTAATGACGCGGAATGGGGTCGCATCACGGCCACCGGATCTCGATCGCAGGGTTCACGCGAGCGTCGTCGATTAGCATAAAACGTGGGCAAGCATTAGATAGGTTACGCGTTATATATACTACTCTCTGTCTTTAATTCCTTCTACCTTTGTTGGAACATTTTGTATGAGCTACTTTTGTGTTTTTTACCTAATTAATTGATCATTTCATTATTATTATGTGCAATCTAAACGGGTTGGGTACTTGCACTGTGGACGCATGCATGCAACAAGACGGTCATCATCTCTCCAAATTGGCGACCCCGCCTCCGCACAATCTTGGTTTCCTAAAATACCATGCAAGCACAAGCGATGTTGCATCCAAAGCCACCTGTTTTGATATCCTGACCAAATTTTGCTCTTTGGTATTCGACTAGAAAAATGCGTGTGGGTTGTAAAGGGAAATGTAAATTATAACTAGTATTGATTAAATTTAGTCTACTCATCCATCTTTGGATTTAAATAAAAGTATCAAAAGTTGTTCCGGCCCGAGTTGATAGTTGTAGTGGTACCTTGCCTTTGTCACCCATGCTATTGTAGCTTCGTCCAGGGAGGCCAAACGAGGGTCGCGAAGCAGAAGACAACGGAAGGTAGTCCGTAGGTCACTGCCAAGCCTGTTAAAATTGGGTCAGGCCTGGCCGGCTTGACCCGACCCTGCTTGAAAAAGCCCAAGTCGGACCTGGCCTGACTATGCACCAAGCCAGGCCCAGGCCTAAGTATTTCGAGCCTACTAATGTGATTATATGCTAAAAGTGGCATATGCATAAATACGGAATAGTACATAATATGGTGCATTCTGGGCCAACTAATATGCATATATGTACTAAATAGTGTTATATACGTAATAATGAAATGAATATTAAATAATCCAATCATTTTAGAACAGCATTGTGTCTACACTGCACCTAGACACATGAGTTGTTTACTTGTGTTATATAATAGTAGTATACAAAGCGAGTATTTTTTTATAATGGAATTAATTTAGGCCTTTTACTTCAGAGAAACTACGAACAGCTATTATAAAATTTACAGAATTAATACCTATAAATTACAAAATTGCACGGCTTGAATTAAAACACAAAGACTACTAAAGCAACCACCGTAAAACAGATATATATTACCGACTATGTTGATCATCGACGGTTTCTCTTCCTCTCGAGATCATTCAGGAAAGACGGTGTCTCAAACACAGGAGAGCATCCGGAAAAGATGGCTTTGTGTGCATCATGCGAGGAAGGGTTTTGGAGAGCGTAGTTTGTTGCAACAACAAATTGTGCACCGTATACTCTCAATAGGCCAAATTGAAGAACAAGGTAAAGCATCATCATGGTTCATGAATGCAGAAATTTTGATCCCTTTTTTTTCATTTGTATGACAGTGCAGTTCAGAGTTCGCATCCGGTGATACTACTAGACTGGTTTTGCTGGGTGAATTGATACTACTGCTGCTTTTGGTGATGACAAAAGGATCTCTAACTGTAGTTATACGGTTTAATAACAGGCTTGGAGTTAATTTCAGCATCCAGCAATTAATTACCTTCAGCATCGGGAAAACGTAAGAAAAAAACTTCATGCAATGGAGAATTTGGAATAGTGAAGCTTCATTTGGTCTCGTTTTAACAAACATGGGATTGAAGTATTTTGGCCCTTGGATTCAGATACTGAAGCTGCATCATATAGGAGTAGTAGCAGCACATTGAGGATTCAAGCTTTTCTTTTTCAACAGTAACTGCATCATGTTAGACTCAAGTAGTACTCAACAAATTTTGAATGAAACGGAAGCAAAGACAGTGGGTTTGCTTAAAAACATTAATTAAAAAAAATAAGAGATAAAAAAAGGTCCCACCGGGATTCGAACCCAGGTCGCCAGATTCAAAGTCTGGAGTGCTAACCACTACACCATGGAACCGATCTTTGATCATAATCTTTGAGTTAACTATAACTGTGTTATCTAAAATTTTACACGGGAAATAGATGCGCGACGGAAATATTAGTAGTGTAATCTTATAGTATTATTATTGCCTCGATCAGCAGAAAAGGATATGGTTCGAAGTTATTGATGCTTGCCAGTGTTGCTTTTGTAGAAAAGAAGACGGAATGTTTAGAGCATTTCACATTTGAATTTGTTTCGAGATTCAGATAGAGCGCGGTATGCAAAAGGAGAAAGAAAATATTGTATTGCAAATTACCAGCAGTTAGGAGTATATTCCATTCCAAGAGAGAATGACTTCACCAGTGAGAGAGTGCGTGTGTGGAGTGTGTAGACACACGTAGACTTAGCCCCAGCGACAGCTGCTGTGCTGTGAACTAGGAGGAGTTAGCGCTGAGCGATGAGACAAGTGCACGGCCCCAAGCCAAGCTGGACTGGAGTAGCGGCTTCCTTCTAGATGGCAAAAGATCGGTGGGTGTCTGTTTGCTTCCAATTTTTGTGGACAAGGAAATTTCAGTAGGCAGGCTCCCAGCTATCAAGCAGACGATCGAGGAGTAGTACTTGGCATGTTGCTCGTTTGTCTACAGGGAAGGGCCGGGTACATGGCAAGTATGCTTGCTGATTGATGGATGATTCAGGCAACGGGCCAGTGGAGGGATTGAAGGATCCCAAGTTAGCGACGTGGCTGCTTCCTCACCCTTGCCTGCCTCATCCATCCTTTGGGCTTTGCCGCTGCACTATTAAAACCCCGGGCGCGCGCGGACGGAGAATCATCGGAGAAGAAGGGTAGGTTGTAATGGCTCTGCAGCAGGCGATGCCGATGGTGGTGTCCGGCCTTGGCGCCGCCCCTCGCCTCATCAGCCGCCGGCCGTCACCATCGATGGTCGTCCAACCGCTGGCGCTGAAGCAGACGAGGAGGAGGAGAGCGGTTCAAGTGGTGGCGATGTTCAAGAGCAGGACCAAGGCGCCGCCGGCAAAGGAAGAGAAGAAGAAGAAGAAGTCGGTGGTGGAGGACGGCATCTTCGGGACGTCGGGCGGCATCGGGTTCACAAAGGAGAACGAGCTGTTCGTGGGGAGGGTGGCCATGCTTGGGTTCGCGGCGTCGCTGCTGGGCGAGGCCGTCACCGGCAAGGGCATCCTCGCGCAGCTCAACCTCGAGACCGGAATCCCCATCTACGAGGCCGAGCCGCTGCTCCTCTTCTTCATCCTCTTCACCCTCCTCGGCGCCATCGGTGCCCTCGGCGACCGTGGCCGCTTCGTCGACGACGCCACCGGCATCGAGCGCGCCGTCATCCCTCCGGGCAAGGGCTTCCGCGCCGCCTTCGGCCTCAGCGAGGGCGGCCCTCTCTTCGGGTTCACCAAGGCCAACGAGCTCTTCGTCGGCCGCCTCGCCCAGCTCGGCATCGCCTTCTCCCTCATCGGCGAGATCATCACCGGCAAGGGAGCGCTCGCCCAGCTCAACATCGAGACGGGCGTCCCCATCAACGAGCTCGAGCCGCTCCTCCTCTTCAACATCCTCTTCTTCTTCTTCGCCGCCATCAACCCCGGCACCGGCAAGTTCGTCACCGACGACGGCGACGACCAATGAACGAACACCAACACCGCGATCCCCCATTAGTTTTTCTTAATTAGCTGCTGCTATATATACTAGGAGTAGTAGGTTAACTGGACTAGCTAGTTGATGCTGCCTCTGTGTATGCCGCCTACATGCATATACTCTAGTTCGATCGTCAAATCTATTCTGCTGTATCATGTGCTAGTCAATCAAATGCTTGAATTGCTTCTTCAATCTGTCGCAAAATGCCCCAATATGCAATTTGCTACAAGTACATTGATAAAACTGAAGTAGGTGTCTAGTTCCTAAACGTTGCTTGTTATAATTTTTCAGTGAACTTTGGAGAGTTGTGGTGCTGGTAAGAGGTAATTAATAGGTGAACTTTGGAGAAATTGTTTGCTGCCCTGTGACTGAATTTTCAGTCTATTTTTGGAGTATAATACTCGTTGGATGTTGGACACTTCACACTCAGACTGTTGTTTAGATCAGTTTTGCATGGATTTCTTCTTCTCCAACCAAAAATCTTGCATGATTCCCAGCGCAGCAGCTCTGCTAACCTGTAATCTCTTCTCTCTGTTTAACCCAAACCTGCTATAAGCGAGCGATGTGTACTAAATTATTTGTAGATTATCGATGGTGTCCGGGTCCCCACTTCTTGGGCCGGACTTTACTTGGGCCTTCATTGCAGATAGGCCCAGATATCAGACGGTTGAAAACATTGGGCTAAAACCTTCGAAGAACGTATTACATGGGCCCAACACCTTCCCTCGTGTAGGCCAACCAAAAGCCACATTGCCAAGTTGGAGATTTTTGCGTTACTTGGTGCTAATAAACTAATGATTGCATGCGGATGCGATTTTGCTTAATTCACTGAAACTGTCTCCGTCCCTTGCCACTCAGCTGAAATTTCTGCTGCATCTCATCAGTTTAATTCAGATGCGTCAAGTTCTTCTAGATACAAGCTTGTTGACTCTTGTTGTAATTAAGGTTTCTCTTTTCTACTCCATATAGGTTTTTCATGTTACAGAGTATGCATTAATTACATCAGTTGGATTACGTAAGCATGTACGTATATCTAATCGCCCAGTCAGACTAATCTAATTAATGAGCAACAGTAATGAATATATTAATAAATGTTGACTTCAAAAGTTCAAGGTTCTCGATCTTTATCCTAGCTAAGCTATGCTAGAGGGTCTGAATACAACCCGGTTGTCATTTACCTGCATTAATCAAGAGCCGGAGGCCATTCTTCTCACCTAATTTCCTTAGTTTATATGATACCTAGTCTACTGGAATCTTCAGGTGTACACGATCTATATATTGGCCATTGTTAGAATGGAATTTTCATTCAATCAGATTGATAAATTAAATCTGACTAGCTAAAGGGAAACCAGGATCGATATATTTTGCAGTTACGGGCTAAGCCAGTTACATATATATTGGCCCATCGATCTTGACCAGCCGGCGTTCAGCGGATAGGCGTTTCAGTACTAGCAATTCTGAATTTCAGATCAGCACATTAAGCAACCAAAGAATCAGTGTTACTGGCTTACTGTTACAGTCCCTACTGTTAATAGTATCCAGCTCAGCACTTCCAACATATGCAAATGTTTTTGGCAAAATTTGCTATCGTCGAACGTTTGCATCTTTTGCTATGGGACACTTAAAAACATGTTATGGCTATAGGACAAACGCAAAAAAGTGGTAATTTGTTGATGGACACTGGAGGCCATATTTTATTATTTTTTCTAAATTTTAGAGAGAGAGCATCATCCAAATGACTATTCTACCCCTAGCCTCTTTTCCACATTTGTGACAGGTTTCTGTAAAATTGAGCATGGCTTATGAGTGAATTAATTAATATTTTGGAGAGATTTTGTGGTTTAGGAATGAATTAATTTTTTTGGAGAGAATTTGTGGTTAATTTTTATATATTTTTTGCTAAAAAATTCTATTTTTTTTAATCTCTAAAAAGGTAATTCAAAAATAACCACAAATTCTCTCCAAACAATAATAATAATTAATTCATTCTAAAACGATTCAAAATTCACCATAAAATCTCTCCAAACAAAAATATTAATTAATTCACTTCTAAGCCATGCTCAAATTTATAGAAACCAATCAAAGTTGTGAAAAGGAGGCTAGGGGCGGAATAATCATTTGGAGAATGTTCTCTCTCCAAATTAAATAATAAAAATAAAAACATGGCATTTGGTGCCTACCAGCGAACTACCACTTTTTTGGCGTCCTATAGCCAACCATGAGGTGTTTTTGGAATGTCCCACAATAAAGTGCGCAAACTTTAATGACCTATAGCGAATTTTGCCAATGTTTTTGGCCTGACCTAGCTCGCTATATTTTACTTATATAATCGATAAATTAATTAATTCCCATTACTCCTTAATGGAGTGGTACTGGTTACTGAATATGAACTATACTGTTACCTGAACTATTAAACATAGAGAATTTTTACGGTCCAATAAATGGTACCTCATGGTACGGTACCTTGAGATACCAAAACATACCGGTATGATAAATGGACGGCTAGATTTTATTTTTTTGCTACCTCGTGGTACTATTGGTTGGACCGTAAAAAAACTCTTAAACATAAGAGGGGCGAGGCAGGACATGCATCGTTGTCAGATTATGCGCCCATAGTGGCATCATCAGCACCGGGACTGGATCCATGGATGGGAATCGGTATGGAATATGGATGGCTGGCTTTGCTTTGCTGGTAGGCCATGCTTTTGCACTGTTGCAGACTTGGACTGCATCTTAACATGATGATTCGCAGATCGAATCCAACTTGCACCCAAGTGCTTGCTATATACTGTGCAACTTGCGCGCCATGCTATGCCATCGATCGCGATTTGATTTGCCATATACTCCTACAAACAAAACAACCGTACTGCCGAATTCAGTTGATCAATCTGCTGCTGCTGCTTTCAGTTTTCCGGCAAACGTCAATTGAAACTTAATTGCCACCAAACTCAATGAAACTTTCCGTAGTACTGTTTCTTTTCTCTTACATCCGCGTGCATCCATTCATTTTCTGTTGACTTGGCAAGTCCATGCATGCTGCAATCAGTTGTTTGTGATGTAATAATAATGGTTATATATGGTTTGCTAATCTCCACAATTTACAGAAAGAACCGGCCATCAAAAGCAATGGAAAACGAAAGCTCCAAGATTAAAAATCATAAACAAACCTATTAGCTCGACCCATGTCAAGCTAAGAAATTGACTGGTCTCTAGGTAGGCAGAACGCAAAAGGGAAGGCGGTGACCTAACTCGATCCTAACCGTGAGTGATGCATGCATGATGAGGATGAGATGATCTGATTAGACATGAGGCCATACTAAGTGGACAGCAAGGCATATGTCCACTATTAGCTGGTTGTGTAAAGCAAACAAAAGAAGCAGGGATCCATGTATGGTGCCAGTCATGCATGCATCATCGATCGATCAGCTCCAGTCCAAAAGTAGTCCAGACATCCGATCCCATCGATCAGTTTAATTAATTTTCCGTTCTGATGATAAGCTAGATTAGGTACCTTACTGCTGGTCTTCTTTGCATGATTCCGAACCTTTACACTTACTACCAGATTGGAAGTAGTAATAATTTAAGCTGCTTATTACAGATCAGTTGACAATGATTGTCTGAATCTGAAGGTCTCTGGGTTCAGGTATAAGGTACTGATGCCAAGTGAATCGAAGTACAATAACAATTTCCTTATAATCATGAGTAGTCAAGATGAATCAATACTGGAACGATTCCGGGTCCAGCTCGGCCAAGGTTCATCTGACAGATTGGCTGGGTAACTGCTACTCTTTAGCTACCTAGGAAGAATTGTCGGTCTGAATTTTGAGTGACCCCACGTAACCTTAGCTTGAGCTTCTCCGGTGTCCACTACTGTAGCAGCATCAGAGATAAAAATTAGGATGACATTTTTAATATTGATCAGTCGCATGCAGTGGGTAAGCTTCTTGATGATCGTCATTAGACTGCAGTTTATTAGTTTAACCATGCATATAAATATATGCGTGACAGGTTAATTAGGTTATGGTTGCTGTCCTCATCAGAACAGCACAGCTGCTAGCGAGCGGTGAAATATAACATTTGTAGCTGGCAATCGAAATATATGCTGTATACAGAGAAGCCATTTGTAATTTACAAAGCAAATTACTTAACCTATAGTAGTAACCATACTATTGGTGATGGTGCTTGCACTTTGAGTACTCTGCTTGGATGTTTCTTTGGTCCATGCATCTCTGCGGTGACTGCTGAGGAAGGGAAGCCCTAAGAGAGCAGGTAAGGTTGGCATCCACGTGTGGTGTCGTGTCAGCGCTAGACACGCATGTGTAGTGGTGGTTGCCCTTTGGCATATGCAACAGTGCGTTAGGAAAGCAAGAGTAGCATTGATTAATCGGAATATATCGCTGTAAACAGTTAATTAGTCGATCCAAGGAGTATGATATTACTCCCAACTGAAAGATACAGCCAATGAGACAGACAGCAATTAATTGTCGCTATCCAAGTCGTCTAGTTAAAAACAGTAGTGATATTTGGTCTGTCTGGTGATATCGGAGTGTAAATAGGCATGAAAAAATACTAGTAAAATGCAAAGCAAGGCGGCAATCCGACCCGACCGAAGGCGAGTCATGCATCCATCCATCATTTTCTCGCAAGGTCGGCTTAAGATGTATCGCAGTAAGTAAGTCGAGTCGATCGTGTCCTATCCTGTCGTCGTCGTCCTCTAGCTTTTTCTTCTTCGTCTCTCTGTCTCTCCTCTCGTCTCTAGGTTATCTGCATCGTCATCTGCTAGCTAGCGCCCCCTTTGTCTGCTCCTCCTCCTCTCCTCGTTGTGCAGAAGCAGAATTGGAACACATAGTTGAGTGAGAGACGAGGAGCAGGATGGACAAGTACGAGCCTGTTCGGGAGATCGGTGCAGGCAACTTCGGCGTGGCGAAGCTGATGCGGAACAAGGAGACGCGCGAGCTGGTGGCCATGAAGTTCATCGAGAGAGGGAACAGAGTAAGCCGTGCTTCTTCTCTTGTTGTTGTTGTTTTCGCTGTCTTAAGGAGTACTTGCTAGTATCGGATTAATTTAGTGTTAAGAAGAAGAAGAATCAATCAATATATGATGAACACATATGTATGCTGCAGATCGACGAGAACGTGTTCAGGGAGATCGTGAACCACCGATCGCTGCGGCACCCAAACATAATCCGGTTCAGAGAGGTGGTGCTAACACCAACGCACCTAGCGATCGTGATGGAGTACGCGGCAGGAGGCGAGCTGTTCGAGAGGATCTGCGAGGCGGGGCGGTTCCACGAGGACGAGGCGCGCTACTTCTTCCAGCAGCTGGTGTGCGGGGTGAGCTACTGCCACGCGATGCAGATCTGCCACCGCGACCTCAAGCTGGAGAACACGCTGCTGGACGGCAGCCCGGCGCCACGGCTCAAGATCTGCGACTTTGGCTACTCCAAGTCGTCGGTGCTGCACTCGCGGCCCAAGTCGACGGTGGGCACGCCGGCCTACATCGCGCCGGAGGTGCTGTCGCGGCGAGAGTACGACGGCAAGCACGCCGATGTCTGGTCCTGTGGTGTTACCCTCTATGTCATGCTCGTTGGTGCTTACCCCTTTGAGGATCCCAAGGACCCCAAGAACTTCAGGAAGACCATCTCGGTTGGGATTTCTCTCTCTCTCTCTCTCTCTGCATTTGTGCGTCTTGCCAATTGAACTCAGCTCATCATCTTCTGATGCTTCTGGTACTGCAGCGCATCATGTCAGTGCAGTACAAGATCCCCGAGTACGTGCACGTCTCCCAGACATGCCGTCATCTCCTCTCCCGCATCTTCGTCGCCAACCCATACAAGGTACAGTACACGCGATCATTATATGCAGCTGAAATTAATCCCAAAGCTCAAAGCTTTTATATGAATGAACAATTGCATTGCAGAGGATTACGATGGGAGAGATCAAGAGCCACCCGTGGTTTCTCAAGAACCTGCCGCGGGAGCTCAAGGAGGAGGCGCAGCAAGCCTACTACAACCGCCGCGCCGCCGCCGCCGACAATTCCACTGCAACTGCCAGTGGCAGTGGAAGTACAAGTGCGAGCGGTGGGGCCTACTTGTCGCCGCAGAGCGTGGAGGACATCATGAAGATCGTGCAGGAGGCGCAGAGCGTGCCCAAGCCCGACAGGCCCGTCTCCGGCTACGGCTGGGGCACCGACGACGAGGAGGAAGAGGAGCCGGCTGAGGAGGAGGAAGAAGAAGACGAGTACGAGAGGACGGTGCGCGAGGTCCACGCCAGCGGCGACCTCGACATGGCCAAGCTCCAAATCTGAACTGAATATCCTCCACTTCTCTGTTAGTATTGTTTTCTGACCAGTGACCAAACCAAGATCGATCGATCGTTCGGACCAACCCTACTCACTGCATGGATGTGCTGATTATGTTTTCCGGTGTACGTGTTCGTTCCATCAGTCTCCAAGGAAGCAGATTGGGTACGTAGAAACAAACGTTAGCTAGACAGCATTCATTGATGTAATCTGGTTGCTTCTTCTGTTGTGATCATCTCTCTGTCTGTCCCTCTGCTTGCGTTCAGCGCCAAAAATAGATGAATGATTTCTAGTAGTGTATTGTCAGGCACGATACAATTGTCCGCTGCTCATTGGAATACAATCTCTCCTGCCTCTCTCACACTTCATTTCGCGCAGATTCCATGGACGTCAAGCACTCTGCTTTTGCCGTAAAGTAGTAATCGCACGTTTTCATTTCCATCTTTTGTACCACAGTGATAGCAACCTTTCCAGAGTGCCATCAGGATTCTCTTCTTGGATTCCAAGCTAACAAAGCACACTCTACCTCGGGGCACAAACTGTACAAGCGATTATTAACCCAAAAATTCTCAAGAGCGTCGTTGGTTGCAGACATTCGAACAAAGCTTTAACATCATGGTCACTCTCTACATCATTGCCGTTTACAAAACTTCCGCATGTTTCGACTTTCGGTAAAATTTGGACGGAGACTACTTTTGCCTTCAAAAAAAAACGTAATACATATGCTAAATGATAACCTGCTTTCGTTACACAAGATAATATAACAGTGTTCAAATAGCACAGTCAAATACATCCGAGTGTCCACTTCATATCAGTACCAGGTCGACAGCGAAGTGCTCTTCTTCAATTTGGGGGCACAATTGTATTCTTGCCCCTGCTTTCACTCCCAATTGCCCGAGTTGATCAGCTGACAGCACAAGACCAGGTCGGGGGTAACTTGCAAAAATTTTAATTGATGGGCGCCTTTCTTAGAAGAAACGCAAAAAAACACTCTGTTTTACTTACATCATCTAATGCCTCAAATTTATGTTTGAACCTAACAACAACCCCCCATCTATGAAGAAATGCATTACATACAATCATAAATTGAGCATGCGAATTCTGAAGTTGTTGCTGCTGACCCAGAGAATCCTGATGATCCCATCTGCATTTCTTGCGCATTCGAGTTGTTTCCTCACCACGGATCCATGACCTCCCTTGAGGAAATTAATGCCATCTGCTCTTACATGATCCATCCTGCTTCGTCACCACTGCTAAAGGAGCCCATGATATCACTCTCATCACCATCCTCTTCACCCATAATCTCTAGCAGTCCTCCTCCCCCTTCAAAATCACCTTCATCAATGAACTCAGCGTCGTCATCGTCATCATTTTCATCCCCACTGTCAATATCCTCATCGTCGCCACCATCATCACTGCTGTTGCTTATATCAGAATCAGTGTCACCTGTTATATCAGTCAAAGGAATAATACCATCGTCTGAGTCATCATTGTCATCATCATCTTCGTCGTCTGTATCACCTGCATCCTCTGGATCCGAATCATCATCAGTTGGACGCTTCCTACCAACTTCAAATAAGCGAGTAGAAGAAAACATCTCATCAGGATCATCCATAGCAATGACCCCAAGAAGAGAATCATTGGGTTCAGTTGCAAGATCAAGAACACCACGGTCAATTTGGACTGTTGCAATATCTGAGTAAGTCACGGCATCAATTGTGCGGAATGCAGGGAACAGAGGATGTCTGACCCTACGAGTATGAATGGATGATGTTACATCATCAAGATTACGCCTGAGAATGGCGTAGATAACATCCCCTCTGCCATTAAAATTTATCACTGTCTGGTCCAGGGAAGGAACGCTCCTCAGAAGCTTGAATTTCCTTAGATCCCACACTTCTGAATTTATTATTACCTGCAAAGTATGAATGATAGAGATGAGAAGACAAGCACGCTAAACAAAGTCCTCTCGAAATACTAACAATTATAATTTACAGTTCCATGGCAAAATCAGGAAATTAGATTTCATCTATTTTACTTCCATGCACTCCCATTCTACTCAAGAAATGGTCCTGCAGACCAATTGTTGAGATCACTCTTATGTGGAAGTCGACACCTAAAAAATCAGGTGGCTGAACAAAAAAAGAAAAAGACCGGCTGGGTTGCTAGCCTTTGGCTAGATAAGTTGTTGAAATATAATAATTGACAGGGGCAAGAACAAGCAAAGCATTACCCAGTGATCTAACAGCTATAGCTTGGTCCTGAGCCAGCTGTGTACAAACATTACATGGGCACGACAACACAAAATCATAAATACTGGTTCTTCTGTACAAGACATATATAATCTCCATTGTGAATTATAAGGATTTGTCCTTTTTAGAATAGAAGGTAAGTAGCTTGATGACCATGCTCTGAATAAACAGAAACTGTAAACTAACAAAATTAGAACAAGAAGGGTTCAGGGAAAGAAAATTAACCTCATTTCCAGCTGGATGGAAGCCACCACCGCCGTAGTCAGTGAACTGGTCAAACTGATGGACAGGGGTTGGACTTCGTCTATCCCATAGTACCCCATTCCACAACAACATTGTATCCGATGGACTGAAATGTATAATTGGTTGAATGTAACCCCGGCCACCTGAATGGCTGGAGTTATCAGGAAGCTGCAAATCAAGACTAAATGACTGGACATCATAGAGCAGAATCTCCCGACGAGTTGTATCAGTAGAAACGGCAGCAAATGAAGTTCCAGAATGGCTAAACCGAGCAGCTTTGCAACCCTCAAATGTGTTCAAAGGCCCTGCAGGTACTGAGATGGCATCCCAGATTTTAACCTCGTTTAGGCTGGACGTGAGAATAAGCTCATTTCCACCACTTGATGCCGACTCTACTATTGTAACAAGTTGTTGGTGGCATGTCTGGCTCTCTAGGATATTTGAAGTGTTGCAGTCAAATATTTTTAATTCCCCGGTGTGGTTCCCAGCTGCAACTCGTGAATCACCAAGAAATGTCATGCAAGTCAAAAGTGAGGATTCATCGCGGCAAACACGGCATAGCTTGAACCTGCTGTATATAAATTGGCGATCCCTGCGAGGTATTTGAATCCCACTAAATTGCCTCCTTATCTCACGGCTTCCCATGCGAGCAGCAACGTTTGCTGGTGCGCTAAGGCTGCGACTGGGCTCAGGGCAAACATGAGTATGCAACAGAGAGAGTGGTGGCAAAGTTGTTATCGGAGCAGGACATTGGCGGTGTTGGTGTTTTAAGTACTGTACAACCAGTGAATCGAGTGTCATACGCTCCAAATTTACTGAATGTTGATCATTTGCACCATGATGTGGTGTGGTGGTCATTGCTCCAGGTGTGCCCTGAGAATCGTCCAGGTTCTCTGTGAAATTTGGCCGTCCAGAATGAAATGCAGCAGTAGGAGAATCCACTGCCACTGACAGGCCTCTGCGAGTAGGAGCAGGAGTTTGGAATAAAGGAGATTGGCATGTTTGATCCAGAATTGCAGGGCGCTTTGCTGCTGATACTGAAGTAAGATCCTTTGCATCCACAAGCTTCCTCTTTTGTGGCAACAATAATGGGGTTCTATGAGATGTCTCCGCATCTCCAGCATTCATAATAGATGCAGAGCAAATCATATTATCAACATTCCCAGTAGGCACAGGACTTTTCAGGCCATTGCCTGCTCTATTACCAGAAAATAGATGTGAAGGTTGAGTCCTCTTCGAGAAACTGGATGAGAAAGACAGTGACTTCTTCTTTGATGAAGACAAGAGAGAATCAGATCTCTGGCCAGTTTGGTCTATAGTCATCTTTGTTGTATCTGGCACGAATCCCTGAACACGGCCAGAAGGCCACTGTTGCCGAGCAGATGATGCCTCCAGGGCAGCAACCTGGTGGACAGGAGGCACTGCAGTAGTCGATGGTAAAGGTGCAAGGTCAGCCTCTTTTTGCAGCATGGCAGCAGTAGCAGTGAAACCAGATCCAATGAGATGTTCATGTATCAGTTGCATCAGTTCCCTACACACAGCCAAAAACATAAACAAAGTTAAATGCCTAGACAGAAAGCTGGCAAAGTAATGCAATAGAGAAACCATACAGCAGTCAAAGTGTCAAACCTCGAGTGGTATGAGATAGGAGTTGCAGCAGCTATCCCAGCTCGTTCAATGCGCCTCAGTGCTGGAGCTGCAGCATCGGTCGCTGCTAAGGTTGTTTCTTTTCCAGAATTTGTCAGTACCTACCAAAATAAAACAACAGCCAAGATTTGCACAGGACGCAATATTAGGCACACATTACAGATAAACTTACATAATTATGGTAACAGATAATATATATCACCCATGTTACAAGCAGGAATTGAAGGAGAATATTAAGGAAACAGAAGTTATTGTAACGCTAGTTTCAAGTTGCCTCAACTGTTTATTATACACTCTGTTCATGGTAATTGAGGAAATATTAAAATACCACATAGTTACATAGTGCATTCTACTCATTCCACATGATGAACAGCCCAGTCAGGAAAAAAGAAACTCTGCAAATTGGAACTCTTCAGCAATTTTATTTGCACCACAGTACAGAATACAAATCCCTTACCGCAATTAGCTCAATTGCCACTTGGGTCAGTTCATTTTGCCATCTACCATTATCACCTCCAATTGACTGACCACTTGTATCACGAATCAGTTCTGATAGTTTCTTTCCTACCTGAAACAATAAGATAGATTACTAGGAAGTCTATAGTCATCAATCATTTCATTCAAGATTTGATTAGTTTATTTTGAACAGTATGTAAAGAAAGGATTCAAATAAGGTATCAGAATGGGGGAATGGGGATGCATACTAACAGTATTAATGCATCATGTCTACATAACATCTGCATAGTGCTTACTAGTGATTATGCAGTGAAAATGTAGTAAAGTTAAGCAATCGTTAAAAAATTATTTGTGCTACAAGTCATAGCTAGAGGTGTAGAAAAAATAAGTAGATGGACAAGTATTAGTTGCTTTGCAGCCCATAGTACCTGGAGCTTAGTGAGGATATGTGCAATTGCATCGTCTCTAGCCAAGCCAAGCAGGACACGACAGGCAAGTGCTCGAATAGGATCAATAGCCACGGGAGGTGTAACCATTCGAGAACTGAGAAGCTGTAAAAGAATCTTTATACCATTATTAGCTCTGACCACTTCTCGAGCTTGACGATACCCTTGTTCCAATTGAGCAGCAAGACCAGGACCCCCAGCTCCTACTCCTAAAGATATCCTCCGATCACCAACCACCCCAGATGGCACAACAGGTGTGCTAATCTGCGTGGTATTTCCCTGTTGTGATGTGTTACCATCACCACAACGTTCCCGAGATTCACCCTGATTTGCAGATGGATTTCTATCTGTAGTACACTTTTCAGCGTTCCTGTCTCTGTTTTCTGAGAATGCCCCACCAACCATTTGGGAAGCTGCAGGCTGCTGGTTACCAGCTGGAGATGGCTTGTTACTGATAGAAGGAGGGGGGCACACAAGATTGACAAGAACGTTCAGTGCTGGACAGATCACCTGGTCCACAAATGGCAATTAGAGATGACTTCAGCAGACATGTTTTGGATTTATAATTAATTAAGCTTATTAATATTGATTTGACAATGGAAATCTCACCTCAGGATCAACATAACCAAAACTGTTTGCCGCATCTAATAGGACAGACATGCCAACACGATTGTTACTCAATGTAGCATGTACTATCTGTTTGCGGCAGTACGGCACAAGTGTTGTAATGTGAAGAACTCCAAATGCATATTGTGTTAAGTCATGCAGATAGCGATCAGTAGGTGGAGCCTGAAACATATTGTTATGCGTCAAATTAGGTAAATAACAAATGTGGTTCACCAAAAAAAATGTACAAGCTTTACCTGACACAGCTCTAGCATTGTTATATGACCATTAGATGTCAAAAATTTATCCAGCACAGGCCAACGAGCTCTCACAAGAGCAGGACCTAACTTTCTATCCCGCTGGATCTGACGAAAAACTGCATCCATAGCCTCATTGCCAATGTCAAATGGTTTGTAACCAGCTCTTGCACTAGAGGTGCTCCGAGCAATACTACGGATACTCTTGCTTGGTCGAATAGAATCAACAAGCTGAAGCAGATGAGCCCTAAAGTACTGCCTTAGTGCAACACATGAATGGTACGCAACCTGCTTTTCTGATGCAGTCAGAACTTCAGCAGGCGACCGATCATTCCCTTGGTTTACATTAGAGGATCCTAATGCTCCAGAGTTACCACCAGACCTTACAGAAGCAGCACCATGTAAAATACCAAGAACTTTTTGCATCCCATCCCGTGCATCAAATGAATCAAGAATAGCTTTGAACACAAAGGCAGCAGCAAAGAATATGGCTGCATTTTTCCTTGCTGAATCTTGTGGACACTCAAGAAGTTGAAGTGCCAGTTCAACCACATTATTGAGTGTATCAGATGAGAGTGCACAAATACGTTCCATGGTTGACTGCAAGCATGAATCATATGTCAGCAATTTAAAGGGGCGATAACAACATATCAACTGTAGTACTGCATAGACAGGCAGTTTAGGTGTTTAGTGTTTACCTGGAGGGAACCAAAAGTAAATAAGCAGGCAGAAAGAGCAGTATATGTCTGAGCAATCCTAGGAACAGAGAGAATCTTCTGGATACCACCACGGTCAACAAAGAGTGCAGCGAATTTCCGGTGGGCAGCCAGGGCACAAATTAATCGAAGGACATCAGGAAGAAGTGTAAAGTGGATGTGTCCCCCCTGGTCCTTAATGCTCCGTTGCAATAGTGCAAGACAAACATCAACACCCTTTTCATGGAGAACAGGACCTAATGCTTCAACATACTCTCCCAAAATCTGTAGGCACTGAATGCTATATTTTTCTCTAAGTTGTAGGAGCTGCCCATGGTCAGGGATAACAAAATCTTCCAACTCATGGTCCTCGCTGATTTGGACAGGTTCTTCCACCACATGCTCTTCACAAACTTGGTCAGCGCTTCTGTAACCAAATCAAACTCTTAGAAAAAGTGAGACCGATAGTGTGTGTGTGTGTGTGAGAGAGAGAGAGAGGGTGTTTAATCCATTACCGTGAAACACTAGTTGACATAGCAGCCTCCACTACAGAAGCTGCAGCTTTCTGAGCAGCTAATACAACTGAATCACCATCATTTCCACTTTTCCAAACCTTCACAAGTGTAGACAATGAGATACTGTTATTTAATATAATATGATACATAAAAATTGCCAGTGTATAAGAATGCAAAGCCGTCTGTTCCATACCTCCGATGCAGCAGATTTCACGAGCTCAGCAGCTGCATCACCTGCTGCCTTTACAGCTTCATCAGGTGCATTTGCAGATCTGGCTTCAGCTTCAGCAGCTCTCACAGCCCTTAGAACAATGTCAGATATATCCTTTAAGCCAATAATACAATCCCTGAACCGATCCTCATACTCCTCTTTGGAAATTGCAGTAAATGGCTCGACGCCTGGAGAGTTATTGTTCACATCAATGCCCTTCTTTACATCCTCAATCTTTGCCACATTCTTGTCTCTGCTAGGCCGAGTTCCTATTTTCAGTCCTGAAGTTGGTGATAAAGGTGTTCTTTCACTTTCAGGCAAGCTTTCACCTGCTTTGCCCTTCCCCCTAAGTCGTGATCCTGTTCGACTCAACTTTCTCTTCAACAGATCATCTCTCATATTTTCATTGATCTCTTCATCTCTTCCAGGCCTCAAAGTAGAATGCCTTTCCCCAACTCTTGATTTTGTGTCGTGAATGCTTGTACTATAAATTCTCTCACCAGCCTCGGTCACATCAAAAAGATCTGACGACAAGTCAGCATGCTCAGGGCACAGAGAGGAAGTGTCATCTATCCACTGTTCTCCATGTTCATGCCACATTCCCATAGCGCGGTCAGAGTCCTTTTCTGAAGTTGGGTCAGTCGAAACTCCATCTCCAGACCTCATTCCATCCAATCGAAAACTGTCTTGAACCAGACGCAATTTGCTCCGGTTCTCATCTCTGATCCGAGGATGCTTGGTATCTAGTGGAAGATTAGAATCTTTCTGGCCAGACGTGACATCCCCATGCACTCGTATACGCAAAAAATGCATCAGCTTAGCTGATACTCCCATGGTCAAGACATCTTCTACCAACTGCCCACCGCTGGGGAAGACACAAAAAAAAGAAATAGTGAGGTAAATTCCATAAAATTAGTTGAAATAAAACCACATGTCCTTGGTCTGCAATCTCATGTCAAACAAAAAAAGGCATTACCTGCAAAGCGCCATAGCTAGCAACCCAATGGCATATGTCCGCAGCATTTCATCATCTGTTGGTTTATTAGTCCTTCCTAAATGCTTTGATTCACACTCATTTGACGCTCCATCTTCTGTCACCCACTTCTTTATATTCTCTATAATAGCATCTTCAAATGCATGAGGATACTGAGGCTGCAGAGACCAAAATGAAATCAAAGGTCTGTTTTATTTAGTTTGGAGAAGATAGGAAATGTAGAGAGCTGAGCGTGTTGACGACATAAATAAGAGGGAGAAGCTAACCGTCCAGGCAGAATAGCAGCTTAGGAGCAACCTAGCAGCAGAAGAGCGTATTGCAGAAGAGTATGAATTCTCCGACAAGAACTTACAGAACACTAACTCGTAAAAATCGTCATTCTCCTGTCAATGTGATTAAAGCAAAGAATGATTAATCTAAGCAATTTAAGCGGGTAAAACTAAAATTATGGTGATATAATGTATAGAACTGTAGAGTGCTCACCCGGAGCAAGTTTGCCAGCTTGCCAATTGCATGGGAGTTCCTTGCATTTGTGTTATTGTACGATGGACTATTTGCACATTCTTGTGCATACCTGCATGGAAATAACACGGTTCAGGAAAGCGGTATAAAAGCATTGTGATTCAACAAATACAGTAAACCATTTCCCGTTGCAGAAGGAATAACCATCCTAATGGCAGTTTTCCCAGCTGATAGGCAGTTTCTCATGTGAGAGTAAAAATGGAAAATTTAACTACTATTTTCACCAACCATTAACAAAAGCGCGGCAAGTCTGTCATACACTTTTCTTTCGTTATGTCGAAATGAAAGGATATATAGAACAGACCAGATCATGCATGCTGGCTGATATAAAGTTGTTTAATGCATGATGGCAGCGGCAAGCAAGCGTGCAAGGCATTTCATTTATCTACGGAGCAGGGCACCCACTAAATGGACTTATGTTGGCAAGAACTAACTAGCGGTAAAGAGCACCACAAGACAGCAGTATGGACTTTGAATGAAAATTATCCAATGCAGCAACATGCCTAATAATAAATAAAATGAAAAGAAGTTATTGGGAGTGGCGGGTTGCCCTAGCTGCACAAGGCAACAGGGAAAGAAAGATTATGTGACACGGTCAGAGAGCATGAGCAGTCGAACAGGGAACATGAACCGGCTGGCGAGCACAGGGAGCAAGAAGAGCTGGAAATCAATCATGAGGCAGGCAGGGAACCAGTGGTAGGTTAAGAGAAGAGCGCGGTTACCTGGCTTCGTGGGCCTCGCAGATGGTGGCGAGGGTGTGGAGGAGGCGGGGGTTGGGGTTGTCCTCGAGATCGACGACCCGCGTGATGATGTTCTGCACGCGGGTGAGCAGCGCCTCTTCCTCCTCGTCCTCCTCCGGCGGCGGTGCCGGTGCCGGTGCCGCCGCCGGCGGCGCCGCCATTAGAGAGAGAGGAAGGGGATGGGGGTGGGTGGGTATAGGGTGTATTGGTTGGCGGCGGCGCGAGGAGAGGATAGGCTAGGGTTAGGGTTACCGGAGGAGGATGCCCTAGCGGCGGCGGAGGCGGAGGCGGAGGCGGCGCCCAAATTCTGAATGGCGGCGAATCGAGGGGAAACGGCGCAGCGCAGTATTTGTTCCGGACTCCTCCAGAAGAAAAGAGGAAAATCCCTTCCTTTCTTGTGCTGCTTTGTTGTTGGAGACGAGACCATGCCTCTCTCCTGGGCTTTCCGTCCTTCCAAGCCAGGCCCACCAGCTAATGACGGTTTCGGCCCATACATGGCTGGGCCTTACGCTACTTGTTTCTGACCCTCTGGTTTTAGTTACACCAGAAGTACTCCCTCCATTTTAAAAAAAAAACACGTTTCTGGGTGGATGTGTAAATTCAAACCCAGAAACGTGTTTTTTTTTTACGAAGAGAGTATAGAATACAACAAAAGGGGACCTTTAAAAATGCACTCTCAAAAGTTGTACTCTAAAACAGTGGGAGTATATTTGTTGCTGGACACCGTAGATATTAAAAGTTGAATAAAACAATCCAAAATACCATTTGGCCCACATGTCAGCTCATCAAATCTTTTACTTTTAAATGCAAAATACAGTTATATCTATGAAATCAGAAGTTCAGAGTTATGTAACAAGTCTAGATCTGTTTTTAAAGTCTTGATCCACGCTTCTTCACCGAATTGTTGCCAGAGATTATTTGCTCCGCACTTATCCATGTAATCAAGTAGATAATTCGTGACAATAATCCGGTAAATAATCTATTTCAAACACTGCCAAAATTATACTTTTTATACATCCACATGCATGAAACGCAATAGCAAACATCTTTTGAAAGATCATATGTGACACATAATTCAAAGTAAAACTAGTGCAAATACAAAGGGGGGCAGCTATGATTGCATCTGCATGTGCATTTGCATTTACCAAAAGTCAGACATGGACTTATGCATGGATGACACTTAAAAGACGAAGTAATATACTCCGTAGGAGATTGCCTCCCGGCCAGGGCGCCGGCCTCCACCACCGCGCGCGTACAGATACGGCTGATCCGCCAGCTCTCAGCTGCCTGCCGGCCGGCCGGCCGCCGCCCCAGCCACCGCCGTGCCAAAACTCCTCAGCCATGCATTCGTCCCACGGAGTAATTCATCATACTGCATGCCTCCGATCCAATATTCACACATCATGTACTATGCACTAACTTAAGGGTTGAGAATTTGTTCGGTTCGTGCAGTATTTGCAGGGTCGCTGTCCAGGTATCGGATCAGATGTAAACAATAATCATGATTCCCATTTCCCAACCGGCCAGTTTCTGTCTGTGTTTGTAGACACAGCATGCATCTCTTTCAGTTTAATGCATGGTTAGTTCGTTTCTAAAATTACGTATTTACATGAGTCCCAAAATAAGTTACTAAATCTATAGAATTTTTACGGACTTTTCAAATTATGAATTAACTGACTTAAATTCAAAATATTTAATAAGTTATATTTATATATTTTACAAGATTTTCTTTGAATTATATGATACACCCTGGTGCAAGGTAAAACTTATTTTGATACATTATGCTGTAAAAGTGGAAGTTTGCGTTCAACCCAGTGCAAAGTGAAATAAGTTACGTTTTATCCCATACAAAGTGTAATTTACTTTATTTACATTCTAGCAAATTAAGTGCTATCCTACTGCCAGATAAATTTAATCAATATAAGTATATACTTGGTTTATCGTCGTTAATTTTAGAGTTATTTTTAAATTGCTTTTGCTCTTTTATTAAATTTGTTGGCGCTGGCTAGATATTAAACAAGTCGCCTGCTTTATTAATTCAACGCGGCATATAGGATTAAGTGGCGATCAAGACTGACGCTGGAATTTATTTTGTTGGCTGATGATCGATATATATGCATGATGATACACAATTACGGATGGTCAGTTAAAGAAGGCTGGCCTGAACGAACGAATGGCTAAACACAGCTAGTCATTGTCAATCTGTAGTTGGCCCGATATATTGTTTTCACCAATAAATATACTGCATCATCTTCATCATATCGATCCCGCGTACGTCAATATAATGCACTAGCAGATAGTGACGTTAACTGACCATTGGTTATATATGCAGAAACATACGTATGTCCATATATTATATAGTTACATAAATGGAGCCAGCCACACAATGATTTGTTACAGGAAATTAATTAAGTTGGGGATCGATCGAAGATACATATACGTCTATATCTGAAGTTTGAAGAAGGATGAAACAGAACAGAGCAACCTGGTGGAGTCAGACACTGCAGGTGGGAACAAAAGACGGCGGGGAGCTGAGCTTGTTGGGTCTCTCCCTGATGGCTGTTTAGTGTTCTGTTTTCAGACTCGTGTACTGACGACGAACGAATGAGCCAAATTATGTATGTGTATAAATCTGAACGAACAACAAGTACATAGTAGCAGCTCCATCGTCAGCTGTAACACAGCCTAAATACTGTATACTATACGATCCAAACAATAGTACTAATCATTGATGAATGGATCGATCCGGTTATTAGCAAATTAATTAATTACTCAACGACGAGCAATAAGCTAGTACAGAAGCAGGGTGGAAGCAGCAGCAGACTCTTGGAGCAAGGTGTCGAGGAAGTTCCAGTCGATGAGGTGACCCTGCTGCTGCGGCTGCATCACTGATTCTAGCACTTGAGAATGATGATAATGATCAGCAGCAGAAGCAGTGACATTGTTATTGCCCCCGGCTTCTGTCTGCACGGCAGTCGTGGGACTCACAAGCCTTGGGATATTATTGCTCAAGATCATCTTGTGTTCATCCTCATCGTCCTCCAATTCCAAGGAGGAGCAGAGCAATCCTCCTGCGGCAGGTGCAGGAGGAGGAAGAAGATGATCGCAATCATCTGCATATTGGCCGTAGTAACCCTGCTGCTGCTGCTGCTGACGAATAGGAGGCGGCGGCAAGAGGCTGCAGGTGGACGGCGGCTGAAGCTGAAGCTGATGCAGAGGCGTCGTGGTGGTGGGTTTCTGGAACGCGCGGCACACCACCCAGCCCTCCTGCTGCTCCTGCATCTGCTGATGATGATGAAGGAGGCGGTACTCGTGGATGATCCAGTCGGTCTTGCTGCCGTGGGGCGCGCGGCCGCGGTAGAAGACGAGCGTCTTCCTCATGCCGATCACCGCCGGCGGCGAGCGGGTGGAGAGAACGGGCTTGTCACGGCCGGTGGCCTTCCAGAAGCCGGCGGCGGTGGCGCGGTTGGTCCGCGTCCCGCTCGGGTACTTGCGGTCCTTGTAGCTGAACAAGTACCACTCCTGCGCCTGCTCCGTCGTCTGCCAGCTGCTGCTGCAGCGAGCTTGCAGATCCCATGGCTCGATGCTGTAGAGATCGACCTCCTGGATGATGCCACCGCCCACGAGGTCGGTTGACTGGACTTTTCTGGCCAGGTAGTAGCCGACAAGCTCCTCCTCCGTCGGGTGGAACCTGAACCCCGGTGGCACACGGTACGACTCCCACTCCATGTCCAAATTAACAAGGGTCTCCATGCAGATCGATCTAGTCCTTGTTCATTGAGTTGAAACAACACCAACGAGGAAATCAAGCTAGCTAGCTATATCCATCACCTAGCACCTGTTATTTATACTGTCATCTAGCTAGATTGGTTGGTATAGCTGACAAAACTGCACGCGCATATATATCCTGTCTATATTCTTTCAGTGAATTAAGGAGAAGAAAGAGAGACAGCAAAAGTAAAGATCGGATGCGATCGGTCGAGAGAGGCCACAAAATTAACCAACTTAACAGATCGAGACCAGCTAATCGGGTAGTACTATACAAACAGTATACTCCACTAGCTAACGAGTACTTACTCGGTACGTATGTATAAACGTACGTGCTAGTGCAATTAATTAATCATGATTAATTCTCTCTTGGTTTTGGATGAGCAAAAAATATGTTTCTTTGAGTGCACTTCAGGATAACCTGCCAACGACCGATCTCCACTGCATCCATGCCATGCAGGCCTCATTTCCTCACATGCTGAATGATATGTCTGAACTGAATTACGAATTTTTTTGAGAAATAATATATTTTTTATGAAAAATTGTAAAAATAGAAGTCGACGGAGGAATATCACAGAAATAGGAACCTACCGTTACGGGGCATGACGGTAGGGCACCTACCGCCGGGCGGCGTGGCAGTAGGACGCGGGGCATGGCAGGAGCCCTACCTACAGGAGGTTTGGCGGTACGTGCGGAGCCATCTACATTGCATACAGACTTACGCACGCTTTTCGAACTAAAAAACGGTGTGTTTTTTAAAAAAAAATTCTACATGGAAGTTATTTGAAAAATCAAAATAGTCATTTTCAAGTTCAAAATAGCTAATAATTAATTAAACATATACTAATAACGTTTCTCGTTTTGCATGCAACTATATAAGCCTTACCAACAAAAGGGAGCGTTCCTGCCTCCTGCCAATCCATACGACGGTAGGGACGGGCAGCATGCATGCATCGTTTAGTTGGTTGGTAAGGCTCATATAGTTGCACGCAAAACAAAAAACATCATTAGTATATGATTAATTAGTTATGAGCTATTTTGAACTTGAAAAATGGATTATTTGGACTTTTTAAAACAACTTTTGTGTTGAAATTTTTTTTCAAAAAACACACTGTTTTTTAGTTCGAAAATCGTGCATAAATAAAACAAGGAAAAAACAGTATGTATTGGCATGCCCGTCTCAAGCCTCTGCACCTACCGCCAAACCACGTGACGGTAGGGTAGGTACCACGCCACACCTTGCACCTGGCGTCCTACCGTCGCACTTGGTGTCCTACCGCCACGCCACGACGGTAGGCTTCTATTTCTGCGATATTTTTTCGTCGACTTCTATTTTTGCAATTTTTCATAAAAATAATATTATTTCTCAAAAAAATTCCTGAATTACAGCCGATTAATCGCACCACGAAAATGTCCTTCCATCGACCAGTGCCCTGTATTTTTCCGTCAGCTAATTTCTCCTCGTACATGGCCAGTTACTTAGTGTATACAAAGTACCGGTCTCTAGCTCGTTAGCTGGTCAATTTCCTGGTGGTAATGATATGCTCGTACTACAAGTCTACAACCAACTAGTAGTACACTAGCTACGGCTTGAGTATTCTCAGACACAGAGTTTTTTTTTTGAACCATTTTATATTAAGTAGGGGGGAAACTGTGCAAGCTTCCAACAAGCATAGAAAAGAGGAAAAACGGGGTGAAAAACTAGGGTTGGCAACGGAACGGGTCGGGGCCGGGTTGAAGCAGAACGCCCCTGCCCCCGACCCCCAAACTCCTCCCCCGGCCCCGGTCCCGAAGCAGTGGTGGGGGGAATTCCTC
>CM002482.1:23102776-23225321 GCA_000325765.3 Leersia perrieri
GGCGAAGGGCGACGGTTGCGCGACGGCGACAGCATCGTGTGGCAGCGGCGAAGGATGGCGGTGGCGCGTGGCGAAGGTGGCGGCGGCAGGGAGGTGGATAGGGATGGGGCGGCGGCTAGAAAGGAGTGGGAAGGGGTGAATTTAGGGTTAGGGTTTATATAGTGTGTAGGATTAGTTGGGCCATATAGGCTTTATTTCTTATGGACTGTAAAAGAATAGTCTATTTCGGGTCCCCACAATGCCCTGCGGGTGGAATCCTACCCCCGCCCCCGTCCCCGCACATACCCGGGGCCCCGCCCCCGATCCCCGCGGGGGAAATATTGCCACACCCCCAGCCCCGTTGGGCGGATCCCCGGCGGGGGCCCACCCTAGCGGGGGAATTGCCAAGCCTATGAAAAACTGGCAAAAGCCAGAACACCACCACCCTGTAACCCAGCTAAAACTCAGGCTATAATCTCGCTAAAGCGCTCGCCCCGGCCATGGCCCATTGAGTTTTCTCCTCCCAGATTCGCTGAATGATAACATTAGATGTGAGTTCTTTCTTTTTGAAGACACGACTTGAGTATTCTCAGACACAGAGATTGAAACCCAATAATTAAGTGGATCGAGTACTGGCACTTACTGATGTAGTACGGCATATATGTTGTGTACTGAGTAAGAACTAAGAAAGATATGCATGAAATATATGGTCGATCAGAGTATTCCATTTGTTCACAGTTAATCACCACATTTATTTGTATGCAAGTGCATCATATTGATCGATCTACGGACACTAGTTTGTATACCGTACTCGATTGAACGATGCACTGGTACCGTACTTCGTCCTGGCAGCTACCGGTAGCAGTGCCAGTGGCCGGTAGTTGGTGAAAAGATTTTGCAAAAACATCACACCAAATGTTTGGCCGGATGTCGAAAAATATTTTTGGACACAAATCAAAAAACTAATTTTATGGCTAGTCTGAAAACCGTGAGACGAATCTTTTGAGCCTAATTAATCTGTCATTAGCACGTGTGGGTTATTATAGCACTTATGGCTAATCATGGTCTAATTAGACTCAAAAGATTCGTATCGTCGTTTACAGTCCAACTATATGATTAGTTTTATTTTTTATCTATATTTAATCCTTCATGTATGAGTCTAAAGATTTGATATGATGTTTTTAGGGAAAAATTTTGGGAACTAAACCTGGCCTAAGTTGTGCAAAGTGCAGAGAGAAGCTTTAATTTGCGTCTGGATGGGAGCAACACACAAGCAGAGAGTTTGCAGACGAAGATGAGAGTATCTGGATGGGCCATCCATGGTTGTCGGACGGATTGGGTTAGTAGGACCATGTATCGGCTGGCCATTCATTCATACGGGGTTGGTTGGGCCCGTCCATTGGTTGGAGTAGATTAAAGAGGCCCAATTAAGTACCTCTTCACCGTGTCGTCGTCGTCGTTGGTGGAGTGAAATATCTGAGAAGCAGCATACCAGGGGTGCGTTTGGTTGGAGAGAGTTTTTAGAGAGAATTGAGAGTTTAAAGGAATTAAGCTATTAATTAACTTGTTTGATTAGAGGACATGGGAGTTTTGGTGGGATGGAGATGGGGAATTGGGAGGGGCAACTCCCTCCTTTTTAATACCTGGGGTGGGGTGGGAATTAAGAGGGAAATTCTCTCTTGTGTTGCTAGGATAGATCTCAACCGTTAATTTTCACTTAAATCTATTCTCGATCTAAACTTCCACCTAAATTCCCATCATCTATCCAAACAGGAGATTGAGACCAAAAATCCAATTCCCTTCTTAATCTCATAATTAATTTTCTTATGAAAACTCTCATTTCTCCACTACAAACACGCCGCAGTAGTATATAGATTGGCTGGATTCGGGCACTCGCATTTGCAATGGTTGCTGGTTGGAGGAGACAGAGAATCCGCGGCCGATGAGTACTCTTCATAATTTGGGCTACTCGCCTCCCTCCTCTCCTCTCCTCTCCTCTCCTTTCTACTAGCTAGCTGCTTACTTTACTGAGATTGGACCGATCCGATGGAGAACAATAGCAGCAGCGGCCCCTTGTTGCTTGCAGTTGCAGCTCCAGATGATGAGGAAAAGCCGCTGTCCGGCGTGTCCGACTTCCGCGGCCGCCCAGTCCACCGCGCCACCTCCGGCGCCTGGCGCTCCGCCCTCTTCATCTCCGGTACTTACCTCGCTAATTCCCTTCATCCAACCATCCATAAATCATAATGAATTACTGACACAGGGCTGGAGATCGCCGGCAACTTCGCCTACTTCGGCGTGTCGGCGAACCTCATCACCTACCTCACCGGGCCACTGGGGCACTCCAACGCGTCGGCGGCGGCGGCGGTGAACGCCTGGTCGGGAGCCGCCTGCATGCTTCCTCTGCTCGGAGCATTCCTCGCTGACTCTTTCCTCGGCCGCTTCCGATCCATCCTCCTCGCCTGCACCCTCTATGTCCTCGTAATTTATTAATTACTCTCCACTACTAGTATTACGATTACGGCTAGTATTAATTTACTCTTTGAGGCGTTCAATGAATCGATGGTATACTAGTTGTTGAGACGTGCAGAAGCAAAACTGATGAAATAGTCATCCAGATTTTTTTTTTTTAAAAAAGAGAGAGACGCAGAGAACACGATGCGCTGCGCATATAGTACAGTACATATCCACATCATCGGCATGTGTTGAAGCAAGATGTGGTTGACGCGGCAACTGCCAGCGGCAACCTTATCTCAAAAATGTTGACTATGATCGCCCGCCTAGTAGAATATATTCTGATAAATAATATATGCGCACATGACAGCTCAAATTAAATTAATTAATGACACGCATGATTGATTGCAGGGGTATGGCACGCTGACAGTGGCGTCGTCGCTGCCGGCATGCGGCGGCGCCGACAAGGGATGCCGGCCTCCCGTAGCACAGGTGGCCTTCTTCTACGTGTCGCTGTACCTCATCGCCTTGGCGCAGGGGTTCGACAAGCCGTGCGGGCTGGCCTTCGCGGCCGAGCAGTTCGACGCCGACCACCCAAAGGAGCGCGCCTCCCGCAGCTCGCTCTTCAACTGGTGGTACTTCTGTCTCGCCACCGGCATCTCCGTCTCCATCGCCGTCGTCAGCTACGTGCAGGAGAACGTGGGCTGGGGCGTGGGCTTCGCCATCCCCTTCGCCGTCATCCTCTCCGCCCTCGTCCTCTTCCTCCTCGGCACCCCCACCTACCGCCTCCGATCACACCACAAGCATCACCCCTCCTCGTCCACGTGGCCGTCCGACGTGGCGCGTCTGCTGCCCATCTGGGCGGCGTGCCTGGCGTACGGCGTGGCGTACGCGCAGATCACGACGCTCTTCAACAAGCAGGGCCGCGCGCTGGACCGCCACATCAGCGGCGACTCATCACTGGAGCTCCCCCCGGCGGCGCTGCAGACGCTTGGCCCGGTGACAATTCTCGTGTTCGTGCCGGTGTACGACCGGTTGGTGGTGCCGGCGCTGCGGCGGGTGACGGGCAACGCGAGGGGGCTGACGACGCTGCAGCGGACGGGGGCGGGCATGGCGCTGTCGCTGGCGGCGGTGGCGATCGCCGCGGCGGTGGAGGGGCGGCGGCTGGAGAACGTGCGTGAACGCCGGGCGGCGATGACGTGGCCGTGGATCGTGCCGCAGTACGTGGCGATGGGGGTGGCGGACGTGCTGGCCGTGGTGGGGATGCAGGAGTTCTTCCACGGCGAGATGCCGGACGGGATGCGAAGCCTCGGCCTCGCGCTCTACTTCACCGTCATGGGCATCGGGGGATTCATCAGCAGCGCGCTCGTCTCGCTGCTCGACGCCGTCACCAGGAGAGACGGCAGTGAGGGGTGGTTTGCCGATGATCTCGACCGGGGACACCTCGACTACTTTTACTGCCTGCTCGCCGCCATCAGCGCCGCTGAGCTAGCCTTGTTCCTCTGCTTCGCACGATCCTACGTCTACACCAACAGCAACAACACGCTGCTGCACATCCATGTACCCACAACAACAACAAATACTACTACTTGTAGTACAATAGATCATCATGCATGATAATAATGCGCTCTAGTCCTTATGATTGAGATGCTAGTACGGTAGAGCAGTATTGGTACTGTAGTTAAGTGTTTTCAGATTGCAGATTGAGATTATTGAATTCCGTTCTGTTTTGCATTCCCAAGCAGTCAAGGCGAACATAAAATCACTGTGAGAATCAGCAATGGATGCTAGCTCCGTGTCATCACTCTCAGGCACAGATCACATCCAGATCGAATGTACTAATTGTTTGACGGGGGCTTCGATTAACTCATTATTTGTTTCAATTACCACGACGCCGGGAGGAGTGGTCAAAAAGCACACATACTGATACTCTGCACTCTCGGGAGTAATAATTGTTTGCTTCTTTTTTGGAACGAATTTTAGCAGGGTGCTGCTTGATTAGCGGGCTGGTTCCATCCAGGTGATTCAACTATTCAAATGTTTTTCTTTTCCTGAGCACAACTGTTGACTTGCAGTAGTAGACTGCTGCTGCTGGTTCCAGCCAGAACCAGACGGAAGAGACCGGGATGGAAGAAAGAAAGACAGGAAGAAAATACTCCCTCCAGTTATTAATATACGATGTTTTTAATACTAATATATTAAAATATGAAGAGAGTAAAAAGAAGAGGTTTGAGTGAGGAGTAATCATAAAAAGGCCGGATAAAAAGACCGGCGCACGGGGCGCCACACGCGCGCGCTCTTTGATTCTTTCTCTTGCTTTCTCTCTTTTCTTTCTCTCTTTCCACGTGCTTGGCTGTAAAATGCTGCTGTGCATGTCCGTACGAGCGCCACCTGCTTTGCACGCTTACTTTGCTTTGCCCTGCCTCTGCATCCTCATTCCCAGTAGCAAGCGTCTCAAAAATACTCTTGAATAATACGGTTTTTACTTCCTTCGTCATCATCTCTTAGGCTAACGTTTTAATGTTTAATACATTTGTATGCATTATTGAATAATTAGCATTACTGACTATTCAAAAATCTTAATTTTTAAATAAGACGACCAAACATTATTAAAAAAGTCAAAACGCTATGCATTATGAAAACGAGGAGTACATTATGTAATTGATATGGAATAGCAAATGTACTATGGAAATTTCCATAAAGATATTTGGTTGGTTTCTTTTTAATAAATAGATTGAATATGAGAGACATGCTACGGAGAGCGTTGTGCTCCACCATGAAGTGAGGTAACATGTGTGTGCTATGCAGCGGTAACTGAAGAGAAACTTTTTTTTGTATGTTCTTTGAGTGTTCTTTTAGTGTGAGGTGTTGGCACGAGATTGGCATAAGTTGGGGCTTCAATGGAATTTGGGAATATGCTTCATCATTCAAGACATAATTATAACAGTTAACAATTATTTTTAGAGATAGTACTTTATGTAGCCTGGTAGATTTGGAAGCAGAGAAATGCCTGTATTTTTTTTGAAGGAATTGCTCCTTCATTTCACTCTTGGTTAGGTGGTTTAGAACTACTGATGTAGGCTTAGCCAGGTTGAAAAAGATGTTTTGGCTTCTTGGATAGGTTCTTTGTAATTAACTTGTACATATATTCTTTTTATTTTAATAAATTATAAACTGGGGGAAACTCCCTCACACTCGTTACTTAAAAAAAATTGGAGTACTAGGTTAGTTCGGGTGCATTTTTTACAACTTTAAAATTATGGATTATCACGTATTTGTCCAAAAAAAAAATATCGGGTGCGCGATGGATGAAACTAAGTTTATGACCGAGTATCTAAGGACACCAAACAACAAAATTAAATATTAAAAAACTGATGAGGTGGTTTTAAAGAGTTGTTCCTACTTGAATTGATAGAATTTGATGTTGGGCGTAGTATATATTAATTAGTGCTCCGAACAGTCAAATTAATATCATTGAAACTTCGAACCAGGACTCTCTCACACACACTGAAGCCTGGCTGGCTATACTAGCTTTTCTTTTACGAGTAGCAGACCCTTGCGGATCCAGCTCCTTTACCTTTAGGAGGTTAAGTCATATGGTGACTTTAGCTCTCATCCACCATCAATTTTTCATCCAATAGAGCGTGTTTCTTCATCATTTTTCTCTAAGTTAAAGGCATATCCAATCTAGCCTGTTGAATGAAAAATCAACGGTGGATGGAGGGTCAGTCACGTGGTGACTGTCCCTAAAGGTGGATGAACCGGTTCCAACACCTGCAGGCCTTTTGCAGTTGGCCGGAGTAAAGAAAACATGCATAAATTAAAGAGCTTCGCTCCGGTGCTCCCTACTAGAAGTATAAAACAATATGAACCTAGTAGATCTATAAGCTTTTTTCAGTAGAAATTTGGAGGGTTCGATCATCTAAGGAAAAAAAACCGTGGAGAAGTAAAACTGTAATTTTGCATCTCCATCCGAGTGATGCCCCACTGGAATCGTGGTCAATGCGCCTCCACCGTTAAAACCAACGCTGAATTACGGCCAAACAATCCACTGTTCATTTTGATGGAATGAAGTCGATCGGATCCGGTGCCTTCTACTGTTTCATGAAGGAGATCGAAAGACCCTATTCACTTATTCACTTATTAGTAAATGACTAATATGTCATTTTAAATGATCGATTTATATAATTTTTAGTGGCAGTATAATACCGTAAGTAGAGAGCACCGGAGTTTTACTGCATTCAAAGTGTGTAGTGTACCACTGTACCTTGCTACCCGCCATATATGGCTCTTACTGCATTTCCTTCCAGGCAGTGAAGGTAAAGATTTCACACGAAAGAAACAGTAATGTGTACTGTCTGGAATCGAGAAGCGTTTGTATGCATGTGCTGCCGGCTACAGTAGTTAGATGTGAGCATCGTTGCGTGTGCTACTGCTGTGAGTACGTACGTTTCGGGTAAGCTTTTTGTTAGCGGTCACATGCACACATGCAGAGTTTCTTACCCTAATCATTTACGCAGTGATAGTACGTACTCCTACTACTGTCTACTGCTACTGCTGCTGTCAAAAATGTGGATGCATAAAAAGTTGATCAGATTATTAGCTCAGATCATCATAATCATTATCATCAGCAACATCAACCATCAATGCACCCAGCCATTCGCGGATGACTATTTAACTAAAAGACCGGGCTGCAAGTAGTAGCTTATTACTGTAACCCTGCGCGGCGTTTAACATCTGCTGACACGATCGACATTATAGCTAGTGTACTGCTTACAGAGTCACCGATCAATGCCACAAACTCCAGACCATATATAGGAGTACTCTGTAGCAGCATAATATACCTGCAGCCTGGAAGCAATTTTTGCTACTATGCCATTAATTTTCTCTTGCAGATCGAAGCACAGAATTTTTGATACTGTTACTATGCATATAGTAGGGTGCATATACTGAGACTGAGAGTGAGTATATACGAAAAACCACACTGCTTGCTCACTCCTGCTATGTATATTCCCTCCAGACACATTTATATGTCATCTAGGACAACTTTACACACAAATCAGGCTAATTTTTCTCTTAAACGACAACTATAAATAAATAAACAGAGGGAGTACTACAGTACAGTCAGCCCACAGGAGTAGAGTAGGATTGGAGTATATACACCATGATGTCCATGCATGCGTAACTATATATGCTTGCTGGTGTGTGGTGCACTGGTGCTGCATGAAGCTAGCGCACTGCGCATACATGAATACACCCCTTGCATTGCTGCGTGTCAGTGTGTGACGTGACAAACACGAACGTGATGTTATGGTCGATGCGCAGGACGTACGGACGATAATATAAGAACCATTTCTCAAAACACGAGAGGTTTTCTCTCTATATTTATGTATGGAAAATTCTTACATTTAAAGATAGACGAAATAATAACAGTAGCCAGCTGCATGCTTCTTAGGGTGCGTTTGGTTGGTGGTCAAGGTGGGATGTGACATGGCGATCCAGTTTTTCAAGGATATGACGATTCAGTTTTTTATTTGGTTGTATGGACGGGGCGATCCCCTTTTTTTGGTTGGATGGATGAAGATGGATGAAATGAGCATATTAAATTGCTGGTATATAATTATATATATTAATTATTATTGATCTTATCCTTATTAGTACTAATTAACAACATAACATATCAACTATACCTAATTGATAATAATTTTGTCAGTCCTGAAGCAGGTGGAGGCCTTTAAGTCTGCGGCAAATGCAAAACCGGCGAGGCAGGCAAAACAATCACAGAAATGGACTCCGCCAGCCGGCAACGAGCTCAAAATCAATGTCGATGGGGCGTACACAGCTGACAATGGTGCAGGGAGATGGGGATGCGGCTGTGATCAAAGCTGGGGTAGGCCCCCTTATTAATCTGATGGACGCCTTACACGCCGAGGTCGCAACGGCACTGGCCGGAATGTATGCAGCAATTGAACTCAGGATGACGAGGTTGGTGCTGGAGACTGATTCCCAACTTTTAGTCCAAGCGATCAGCGGCTCCGAGTATAGACTTGCCCCTTCTGGTGGGCTAATCCATGAGTTGAAGAGCCTGATAAACTCTGTTGGTGGATATGTAAAGATTAAGCATACCCCGCAAATCTGTAATAGGGTAGCGCATGCGCTAGCAGGCTTGGGCCGTGCGTCCGATGCAAATGTAAACCTCCACTGGGAGGGTATCCCTCCAGGTTTGGAGGAACTGGTGGTGGGCGATTTGACCGCACCTTCGGTTTAATGGAAGATCTCTTCCCTCTCAAAAAAAAAATAATTGATACTAATTTTGAAATAATAATTACTAATTAATGACAAAATATGCTAATTATCACTAAACAATCACTAGCTGTTAGAGAAGGTGGATGAGTTCATCCGGCCAATTTTGCCCGGAGACATCTATTCAACATCTACGTGAAATATTTCCTTCTCGGACCGTCCTATCCAACCTCGCTTACGAACCAAACGGATACAAAACTGGACTGGCATCTCCCATGTCTGCTTTGCTTCACACCGCGGACAGCACCAGCTGCAGCTAGCCGGCCAGCCGGGTGCATGCTGGCCTCCAATCATGCGCTCATCTCAGGCAGCTCAGGCCAGGCCACTTCCTTTTTGTTTTCCTCTAGTTTTAATTCTGGGCCTCACAGCTGATCAGCTCCATTGGTCAGCTGCATCCATCATTGTTCCACAAGAAATTAACCATGCACGCACAGTACTCTTGTCGTTCACTACTACTACTGCTGCTGTATTATTCCACCAACATGAGGAGGAGGTATGGTGTGGGATCAGCTAAATTCAGCTGGACATTCACATACCAACATGCTGTCATCTCATGTCATCACAACAATTAAAGGGCCCTAACAACAAAATGAAAATAAGCATGCAGTTGGTCGGCCTCCCTAGCCTGCCCAGCTAGCCAATTATCATCTGGACCTAGTAAGCTGGGTATACACGGACATCAATCATGTGCTGTGCTCGCCTTTAATCAGTTTTACACAGCGGATAAGAGATCAATTACGATGCATATACGGAGACCACAAGAGCTTAACTTCTCGACATATTTTTTCAGAGGTCTCTAGCTCTCCTAGTTTAATCAGCTTTCATATTTAGTTTTCCCTAAATGGACCGCATATATGTTTGTATCCCCCATATTAATTAATAGTACTATAATCAAGCGAGCATAGTTGTTTTATTGGTTGTAAAGCTCATGAATAAAAAATTGTTCATATCGATCTGTGTTATTATTTCACCAGAACAATGATTTTCCGAATAATATGTTTCAAACGAGGCGTTGCGTATATCGATCACCATGTGGACCTCTAGTAGCTGGGTATGGACTGACGATGTTTCAAATAATAATTCCCTTTTAAGTATGATTTATTATTTTTTATATTTACATAAAAGTTTTAAATAACATGAATGATCAAACGTTGAAAATAAAAAGATATTTGTCTTACATTCTAAAACAGCTGTAATAAAAAAAACTTCCTTGTATTCATTCTGTATATAAATAAAACAATGTGGTGAATCGGTGGTTATCATCCTAAATTGTAAGGCTGTTTGGTTGGCTACCACAATTTGCCTAAGGTTGCCGTAACTTAAGTTAGCCAAATTTATCTAGATGTTTGTTCATGCCACACTTGTGGCAAGATTCACTCTCCACTAGATATGACACATGTCATTGAGACAAAAAAGTATGGCAAAAATGGCTCATTTGAGCCAAAAATGTGACTTCAATTTTGTTGGCATACCTTAGGCAAGTTACCCAAAAAAATTGTGGCAAGCATGGGCGAATTGGGTCACTCAACCAAAGTACACCTCATATTTAAGCCTGAATTGATGTAGCTATTTTTTCCATTGATGTCTTGTTTTTTTTTCTATTGTTATAAAAGATGTTTCATACTCCTTCCAGTCCCTCAATTCTCCCACTCCCCGCTTTGGAGAAAAGCTATCCTTCAATAAAAACCTCCTATAGTTAGAAAATAATTTTTAAAAGCAAACCACAGTATAAAAAAACCAAACAGACAGGTTGGCCGAATCTTTCCATCAAACTGAATTTAAAACCTTTGCAATATATGAGCTGATAACTAGCAAAAATAGCAACAATATGATTTCCATTCAAATAAAAGAAAACATTTTTTAAATTACATGAAGAATTACTGCTTCATTCTAAAAATACTACATCATTCCATAAATATTTAATGATGATTAGCTATTTTTTTTAAGCTAGGCAACGTAAAATTAGAAAAACCTAAGGGAGTATAAAAGTATAAGGCATAACCAACTTAAAAACCAAGAAATCAAGAAATAATTAATCGTTTACTAATTAAATACTCCCTCAGATTTTTAATACTTGACGTCGACTAGCTCAAATTTGAGCTAGCGGGCGTCAAACAAAAACATGCGGAGGGAGTACAAACTATCCAATACATGCTATATATATTATTTATTTATTTATTACTGATGCATATACTAATGTACCCCTCATATTTTAGGCCTTGGGAAAAAAAAGCAGTTGCGTCATATGTATATATATATTTTGGACTTTTGGAGTGGAGAGAATATGGAAGATGATGATGATGGAGGGTGTCACTGTAAAAAAAGAATGATGGAGGGGGCAAATGAAATAAAAGAATAGAAAAGGGCAGTAGTAATATTAATACAGCTAGATTGGAGGAGCAAATAATAACAAGGGAACAGGGAATAGCGATTATTCCATAGTGTTCCGTCTCGGCGTCTTCTCCCTTCCTCAGCCGCCGCCGCCGCCTCCTTCCTCCTCCTCCTTGGTCTCTCGGCTCGGCGATGGCGGCGCTGTGGCAGCCGCAGGAGGAGGGCCTCCGCGAGATCTGCACCCTCCTGGAGGCGCACATCTCTCCCAACTCCGACCAGGCCCGCATCTGGCAGCAGCTCCAGCACTACAGCCAGTTCCCCGATTTCAACAACTATCTCGTCTACCTCCTTGCCCGCGGAGAGGTAATCCCCATCCCATCCCTCTCGCTCCTCCATCCATACGCCCCCTAGGTAATAGGGTTTTCACCGATGCGATGCTAACGCTGCAGCAGGATTAGATACATGTTTCGATCTGAATCCCGCTGCTTCTTCTAATCCTGCTTACATTACAGCTCGCCCCCAATTGCTATCTAGCGTCAACTTACTCGTTTCATAGAATTGCCTCACTATTATTTCTACCACTGCTAATTGGGTGGGATTTTTGATAGTCAGCTGCTGATTGATACCAGCTACTTCAACTTTTCAACTAGCGCGGTGGATAAACTTACGCATGTTTCATCTCTTTGATTTCATTTCAATGCACATACTTACGGCTAAGTAGTTAAACAATGCCCCCCCCCCCTTCACACAAGCCTACATGCGCTTGCAATGTTAGTTTAGTTCTTGTTTTTGCTGCCATGTTCTATATGGGGTGCTACGCAGGTTTCACTTTTTTAGCAAATGAACCTCATGATTACAATTGGTTATTACAACTAAATCTAAACGTTTATACCCTATTTGATACTGCAATGCCCCATCTTGTGGTAGATGCTTTCTCAATCACAAGATCCTAATCTGTAGATGGACCTTTGGATTGAATAACGTATGTGATAGGAGGGTAAACATTTTTAAGAAAATCAAAACCTCGAAACATTGAGAGTCCAAAGTCAGCCACTAGCGCACATGTTTCCATGACCTCAGGTTTAAGTGAGGTTTACTTTTTACAGGATTAGGCAACATCACATCAAAGCTTAAATATAGGGTGGGCGCATGTTGATAACCAGATGTTCTTTGATTAGATGTACAGATTGCATTGAAGCAGTACTGTTGTTTTGTTATAAGTTGTTTCTGTACCATACGGCAGTGTGTTCTTGATTCGTGGAGTATCAATCAAGAAATAATACACTCAAGATGATTCTTTATGCACTCCTTCCTTCTAGAAAATTACAAATACACCTGGCATGATATTTATCTAAAGGCATTAGGATGAGAAATTTGAAATTGCTTGTTTCTTTCTTTCATTTTTTTGGAAGACGTTTTCGTTTATATGATCGACCAATGCTAGGAAATTTTAGATGGCTTCCCATCTTATGCAGATTTAGCCTTGTAATAACTCTGCAGATTATCAGCCTTGTTCTAGAGTAAAATATGTTCTCTAATCTGGATATGGTTCCTAGTGTTTATGCCTTCTCTGATATCTAGTTAAATATCTTGTTGAAACCAGGGAAAATCTTTTGAAGTCAGGCAGGCTGCTGGTCTTCTACTGAAAAACAACCTCCGAGCTACTTTCAGCGCCATGCCTGCAACTTCTCAGCAGTACATAAAGTCGGAGCTGTTGCCATGCATAGGGGCAACCAATAAGGCAATCAGATCTACGGTTGGAACAGTTATCAGTGTTCTCTTTCAAATTGTTCGAGTTGCTGGGTGGATTGACTTGTTTCAGGCTCTTCATCAATGTCTGGACAGTAATGATTTAGATCATATGGAAGGTGCTATGGACGCTATATACAAGGTAAACAGCTCTCATATATTTTAGCCTTTTTTTTTCTGATATTGCACGTAGCAGACTTTGTACATGGTGGCTACACACTAAAGCAGCAATTCACTAGTAAATCTTATATTATATTTTCTATGTGAACTTGACTTGCATGCTCAAGAACTTGTTTTTCTACCACAGATATGTGAGGATGTTCCGGAAGAGCTAGATGTTGATGTTCCTGGTTTGCCTGAACGACCTATCAACATATTTATGCCTAGATTGCTCCAGGTTTGTGTTACATCCATAACTACCAAACACATACATGGTTTGTGTACTTTCACTTCCACAAGCTGTAAAATCATCAATTTATCTGTGTATGTGCACCATCTGAATGCATATTCTTTTCACAACATGTCCCTGTGGAAGTACATACATGTTTGCACGCTATATTTAACATGTTTGCAGGTTTCATTCTATCTAACACATTCTGCTCAATTGACTTTTCAGTTTTTTCAGTCAACACATGCAAGTCTTAGAAAGCTATCTCTGGGCTGTATTAATCAGTACATCGTGGTCATGCCAGCAGTAAGAATAGCCCTCCCTCCTCTCTGTCTAACTTTGCTTAACAATTTTTACTGATTATTTTCATTTATATGCAGGCTTTGTACATGTCGATGGATTTGTATCTTCAAGGTTTATTCAACCTTGCAAAGGATCCTTCACCAGATGTTCGAAAATTGGTATTTCACCATATAGAATACTATGATGCATATTTTCAACTACTTTGTTTTATGGAAATATGGGATGATAAACCTTGCCGAATAAAAATTTGCAGCATTCTATAAGATCCATAATAATCAAAATAAGATAACACTAGAACGTTTTGTTGTTACAGAATAACTGAAACCTTAACCCTTATGCCAATGAGGCTGGCCTATGAAGCAGAGTCCACAATCCAAACTCCTAGCACCGATTGTTATTTCAGAAGTTCCTTTGCTAATCTAGTTAGCTAGATTTTATTTAATACTTGGACTTAATTTTCCTAGCTGACTAGTCCCTCCGGGTGTAAAAACATGTCATTGTCAACATTGATGCAGTCTTCAAAATGCAACTTTGACAGATAAATTCGAAACCTCTCTAAAATTACTACATAATGAAGGCGAGTCTACACATATGATTTTTATGGATCGAATCTAAATGTTAAAAAGATACTGATGTTCAGAGTTCTAAAGCTCGACTTCGAACATGTACAAAATGATATGTTTTTGTGCCTGGAGGTAGCACACAAAGCATATATGGATGCTCCTATGCACTATTCAGTCGTTCAGTTGCATATTTGATTTTGATAATTCTGCTTCCTGTTTCTTTGATAGGTTTGTGCAGCCTGGGTTCAGCTTATTGAAGTAAGACCATCAATTTTGGAGGTAATTTTCAGCACATTGCTTGTGCATTGGAGCAGATATCAAAAGTACCACATTATATATTTTGTAAATGATTAGATGATCTGAAATATTTCACACCTGATTAACATCCACATATATATGCACATAAGAAGATGATGACATCATAATCATGTACAGAAGACACTACAAGTAACTAAAAAATGTCCAGACATATTTCATCTAAAGAATATCTAGGATGGTAGATCCTACCACCACGACTACCACCTCATTTTATATTATAAAAAAGATGAAGATATCATTAACATTGCAGATTCCACTTGCAATTCATGCCATGGCCCATAGCCAGGCAATGAATTAGTCATGTTTTTGTGTCTGTGTCCAATATTTGTTATTATTTTTTTGTTTGTCTGTTGATGCCCTGCTGCAAGGTTTACTTTGCACTGAATCTTTATTATTATCTTATTCAGTATTCCATAAACTTACCCTATTAAGCTTCATGCTATGCCATATTTGAAGAAATAAACAACAGTCCTTGACAGGGGTTGCTTGTTTATCTTCATCTGTAGATTTTTTCAGTCATTATGTTTGCTTACGCTCATATAGTCCTATGATGGATCTAACATTGGATAATAAAACTGCAGCCACATTTGAAGAATGTTACCGAATTGATGTTACAAGCTAATAAAGATTCAGATGAAGAAGTTGCACTCGAGGCTTGTGAATTCTGGTATGCTCCCTGTAAACATGATAATCCAGCATGTCATGTCAAAACTGTAGTTTGTTCTGGTCTACGTGTCAACCAATTTTTTCTTATCCATTAAACTTCAATATTTTTGATATTCTCACATTTAATTATGTGTCATCCTTTGCATTTTAAATAAACTATGATAAGCTGCGACGTGGCTGATAGTTTCTTTATGTTGATTAATGCTTTATTGGAGTAGTAACTATGGTGCATATCTAGGTCTGCATACTGTGATGTCAGCATGCCTCCTGAAGGGTTGAGAGAGTTCTTGCCACGCTTAATCCCAGTAACTGCCTCTCTCCCTCTTTAAGTATAATTCTCATGCATTTGAGAGCTGGTTACAGTTTCTGTACACTGTTCTTTTGCATTCTTTTGTAGACTCTGTTATCGAACATGGTCTATGACGACGACGACGAATCACTTGCTGATGCTGAGGTCGTAAACTTTCTTTATATCTCATATTTGACTGGTGGTGGTGATAGTAACTTGCTCTGATATATGCTATAATTTCTCCCTTCCCAGGACGATGAATCATTCCCAGACAGGGATCAGGTTGGTTAAATCTTCTCCAATGATATATTCTCAGTGAATGACCTAGATTAGCCTTGCAGTCTTGTAGTTTTTGGTCTTTAACTGTTGTATGTAAGGTTGGAGAACCAAGTATTAAGAAATTTAAAGTGGCTGTATAAACTGCATTTTCTCTGCTTTTATTGCTTAAAACAAGATAATTGTATAACAGGACTTGAAGCCCAGGTTCCATGCCTCTCGACTACATGGATCTGAAACCGGAGAAGACGATGTGAGTCTGGAAATTTTATTTGTTTTTGAAAGCTTGATGACTTTCACCAACTTATACTGTTGAGATAATGTTAGCAATTTTTTCTTGCTGCATGGACAGGATGATGATGATGCTGTAAATGTTTGGAATTTGAGGAAATGCAGTGCAGCTGGACTGGATGTGCTTTCTAATGTTTTTGGTGATGACATTCTTCCTACTTTAATGCCTCTGATACAGGTTGGTGTTCTTCTGGTTCTGTATTCTGTTATGGCTAGTGAATCTATTTATTTAAAGGTTGGCTTGATTTGAGGTTGTGATGCATTGACCTGATCTGTTACTCAAAGTCTATGTATGTCTGTTACTCAAAGTCTATGTATGTTTATCATTTGCTCTGATCTGAATTTTGCAAATTGTACAATTTGATCTTGAATACACCTTGTCAGCATGCACTTCCAAGTTTCTTTTCCCTTTTGAAACTGGTGTGGTGTTTCCTGATTAATTGAAAGCATGCGAGCTAGCAGTTTCTGGTTTGTTGCAGTAAGCTACATCATCATAGTTTTCATAGAAGCTGATTAAACCAAGCTTAAGCCTCCATATAGAATGCCTTTAGGACAAGTGCAAGATTTCATTATTGTGCCTTTTTTTTGTGTGTGTTTGGATTGTCTATTTCCTGGTTTTGTAATGAATAAACTCTGTTGTGGTTTGTCAAGGGACTTGGGGTTTTGAACTTCCTTTTTTCAAAAAAGAGACGAATTATCTCGTGTCCTTGTGCTGTTGTTGTCATTTGCTTATAAGGGCAAAGAAACCTGTTTGTAAGGGTTCACTATTCAAGCATTATTGTAGGCCAGTTGTTTATATGTTTGAGTACCATTTAGGTATGCTGTTTCTGGCCTTTAATAATTTGGTAAACATACATCATTTTGTGTACTTTGTAGCAAAATCTGGCTCGAACAGATGATGATTCGTGGAAAGAGAGGGAAGCTGCTGTTTTGTCTATTGGTGCTATAGCTGAGGGATGCATCACCGGGTTATATCCCCATCTTCCGCAGGTAATTTTAGTGCTTAACTATTGCTGTCTTCAAATTCCTGAACCTCATTAAGAATCTATATAGCATGTGTGTATCGAGAATCTATACTTTTGATATCTTCATATGTCTATTCTGCCACACCTTTTATTATATGATGCACCTTTTCTGATATGTTCTATTCATTTGTAGATTGTTGCTTTTCTTATCCCACTTCTCGACGATAAATTTCCTCTTATACGGAGTATTACTTGCTGGACCCTCTCCCGGTATAGTAAATTTATTGTACAGGTAATAGAGCATTCCTAGGTGTTGATTCTATCATCTTCTCTAGTGGAAGATTTTTGTTTTCCTTTCAAAGCTTTATTCTTTAACCTTTTTGTATCATGCATTTCAACTATTTTCAGGGGTTATGGATAATGTTCTATGAGTTGGACTTGCTCTTTATTTTTGTGTATGTAATCCATGTCCTTAACTTCGTGTTGTACACTCTTTTTTGTTGATGCAGAGCATTGAACACCCAACTGGTCGTGAACAATTTGATAAAATCCTGGTAGGTTTGCTTACGAGAATATTGGACAGTAATAAAAGAGTGCAGGAGGCAGCGTGTTCAGCATTTGCAACTCTTGAAGAGGTTATCTACTTGATCTTTTAACTTCTTTCTGTTTTGAGATTTTCTATAATTATTTATATATATGAATCTTCAGGAGGCTGCAGAAGAGCTAGTACCACACTTGGGAATTATTCTGCAGCACCTTATGTGTGCTTATGGAAAATACCAGGTTCTTTTTTAATTTTGAAGTCTATGCAATGTATTGAACAATGCAATTCAATAAGTGCTTCTTAATTTCTCATTAGTTTTAAGTTTATATGTTGTTTCATGAGCAGAGACGGAACCTTCGAATACTCTATGATGCTCTTGGTACTCTTGCTGATGCTGTCGGAGCGGAGCTTAACCAGGTGCAAAGCATTTTGATGAATACCGTCTCTTGTTTGTTCTTGTCTATTAATAAGCGATTATTGTTTCTTTGTTTCTCATTCTTTTCGTGTGTTGATTCCTTATACTGATTATTAACCACTTTCAATATGTTGTGCAGGCGAAATATCTAGATATTTTTATGCCTCCACTAATCACAAAATGGCAGCAACTTGCCAACTCTGATAAAGATCTATTTCCGTTGCTTGAGTGCTTTACATCTATCGCTCAGGTACTTGCTCTAGTTTGTCTGGTGCTGATTTCTTTGTTCTCTAGTTTGAATATGGTATACTTAATTTTAAAGTTTCCTCAGTATCCATCAATAGTAATAATAGAGGAAAAATTAGAATAGAGGAAAAATTAGAAGCTTCTAATGTGAAGCTTCTAAGGAGTTAAAATTAGAATAGAGGAAAAATTAAAACAAAGTTTTTTTTTTTGCAGTAATACTAGAGGAAAAATTAGAATAGAAGCTGACTCTTCACATCTTGATCCATCAAGAGTTCTTTTACCTCAATACTTTACTCAAAGAATGTGAAGCGTACTTTTGTATGTCCTAATGATATAATAGCGTGTTAACCAATTAGTCCATTGAGTGCTTGATATTCTGAAAGCAGAATCAGTTTTGAAATAACCTATTATGCAAGCGAAGATGTTTGAACATAGGGTCTATGAGGGGTGGTATCAACATGATCAATATTAACTTGAATCTACATTTTTGGGAATTTGTCTTGTCTTGGATGGTTTCAAAGACGCTTTGTTTTTTAGGTAGAAACTAGAATGCTCTGCCAAATTTGTTAATTAAGCTACTGAATGTCTGCCAATTATAATATTGTGGCCTGAATGCCTTCTATTTATTATTTCAGGCCCTCGGACCAGGATTTTCTCAGTTTGCTGAGCCAGTGTTTCAGAGGTGCATCAATCTTGTCCAATCTCAGCACTTGGCAAAGGTTGGTGCAATCCATTAAGGGATACAGTTCTTTTCCTTATCCCATATGCAGTATCTTTTCAGTGATACTTCAGTTAATATTGCAAGTTGGCATTTGGCTACGAATTCGTGAGCATCAAATGCTTAATGTTCTCCTTTGTCAATTTAGTGTAAGATAAATTAATTGCAAGTTGGTTATTGCCAACCCAAGTAATAAGCCTATTAATATATAGCTGTTTAGTACTAATTGCTCTAATAAATAATGCATCTCACCATTTTAGGGTTTTGGAAGCCACATTAAAGGTTGCTCTCATCAGTTACATGTCCTGTGAATTGCATAACAGAGTTTCTTTTCGTTGAATTGTACTAGCAATGCTTAGTTTTCTATTATGAAAGAACATACTTAGACAAAAGGATTAGGGATACTATCAAAGTTGAAGAGGATCAGCTTACAGGACTTGTTGGGGCTGTCACTGTTCCTCTCAGTTCTACTAAGAGAATTTGTTGGCATTGATCTTTGCTGGATGCTGTTGACTCAACCTACATTGAAGAAATTTATACGGGATTGCTTTTTTCTACATGCAGGTTGATCCTGCTGCAGCTGGTGCATTATATGATAAGGAATTCATTGTGTGTGCATTGGATCTGTTGTCAGGACTTGCAGAAGGTCTTGGCGCTGGTATTGAAAGCCTGGTAAATTCAACTATATGACCAGTGTTCCTTTTTTTTGTTAATGGTGTTCTTCTATTAAACTAATCGGTCTTTGCTCTCTTACCTATCATTCTCAGTACTCGGTAGAAGATTCATACATTTTCCATGCCCTTAAGATAAACAAACTTTGTTTATCACATCTCACTCTTTCACACAGATATTCTGATGAGTTTTTTGGATAGATCCATACTAAGGGGTTAGAACATATGTGTGGACTAAGTAGACAAGCCAGTTAGCCAGCCATCATTGTTGCATGACATAAAAGTAGACATTCCGCCTCAATTAATAAAATGACAGTTTGGGGCACACAATCAGTATATCAGCAGTGAAGAATGGAGACTGCTTGTGTTGGATGGTTCAGGGTTAAAGTCTCGCAGAGTCTGGTTATATTTTTGGATCTCCCACCACCCTTTTCTCGCTTGGAGCTAGCTACACACTTATTTATTTATCAGAAGTGATCAACATGGACCTCATGTGGGCATGCTTTTGTGTATTGGCAGTATACTGATTAATAGAAAAAAGAAAAGCTAGGGTTACAACGTACAAAGATTAAGTTATGTGATTCAAAAAAGAGAACCCAAGTAATACAAAGACCGCATGTCCACAATATGTTAACTCTGAACTCCAACTATGGTTGATGGTCTCTACATTTTAGGGATGATGGATAGCAAGCAATTGAATGGGAGAATTGGTCTTTGGCGCTAACTATGGTTTAGTTGAATGAAAGACTTGGGAGTTGCAGGAAAAAAAAATGCTTCATACTGCTTTTCCTTTATTGATAAGACATTTCAAATTAAAGTGTGATGTCTGCAGCCCTTCAACATCTGTGTAAGCCATCTTTGTTGTGGTTTAGGTTGCACAAAGTGGGTTGAGAGATATACTGTTGCAGTGCTGTATGGATGAAGCAGCAGATGTTCGACAGAGTGCTCTGGCCCTCCTGGGGGACCTTTCTAGGGTTTGTTGCAGACCACTAGAGTCCACCTTTTATTATTTTAAGTTTTTATGAGCCAACAGAAAATAACAACTTTTCATGTACTAGGTTTGCCCTGTACATTTGCATCCTCGTCTGCAAGAATTCCTTAATGTCGCAGCAAAGCAATTGGTAAGCATTTTCTCTCTGGTATAGCAATAATTCGATTCACTCACTTTATTCTCTTGCTGTAGAACCCACAATGTGTGAAGGAAGCTGTTTCAGTTGCTAATAATGCCTGTTGGGCAATTGGAGAATTGGCAATCAAGGTTTGTACCACTTTTACAACCCTAGTTTTTTTTTATTTATTTCAAAAAGAGATTGCAACCCTAGTTTGAGCTCAGTCACAGGTGTTTAAATTATTTTCTGAGCAACCAGTACCATTATCAGTTCGCCAGAACTTGCGACCTTTGTTACTGCTTCTAGTGCCAATTATTCATGTCTCTCCCCACTTGCCACATGGCAAGATTCGACACTGCATTTTAAGTTGGCGGGCAACATGCATTCCTAGTTTGCTTTTATGCCTCTGACTTGCATTGTGGTAAAATTGCTTTTGTCTTACTGATTATTCCTTTCCAGATTGGCAAGGAAATTTCACCTGTGGTGATAACTGTTGTTTCATGCTTGGTGCCCATTCTTAAATCTCCTGAGGTAAATGCGTTTTCAGTTAATGTCTTTTAGTTGACTGAGCATTTCAGCTTAATGCCTCATGTGTCCACTAACAGGGCTTGAATAAGTCACTTCTTGAGAATAGTGCAATCACTCTCGGGAGGCTTTGCTGGGTCTGTCCAGACATTGTGGCCCCTCACATGGACCATTTCATGCAAGCTTGGTGCAATGCCTTGAGCATGTAAGTGTTCCTTTCTGTCCTCTAAGCTCTCTTGCACACTTTATGAACCTAATTTTGTCATGTACAGGATACGAGATGACTTTGAGAAAGAGGATGCATTTCATGGCTTATGTGCAATGGTACGTTCATACTTTTGCCTACCGACAATTTTCAAAGCTGACTGACACAAAATACTGTCATTCTGTACTAGGTGGCAGCAAACCCAAATGGTGCTGTGGGCTCACTAGCTTATATCTGCCAGGCCTGTGCAAGCTGGAACGTAGGATCCGTTTCATATTACATATGCACTTTTCTGCACAAATATTCTGCTGCACAGCTCACTCTATTTGTTTATTACAGGAAATAAAAAGTGAAGGTTTACACAACGAAGTGTGCCAGATTTTGAATGGATACAAGCAGGTATTTTTTTCTTTTATTTGTGTATTTGTTTGGGAGCTGTTTAAAATGATCCTAAGTCTGGTTCTCTGTTGGTCTACGCAACAAACTAACAAAAGCATTTTCCGCAGATGCTTGGAAATGGCGGTTGGGAACAGTGCATGTCCACCCTAGAACCAGCAGTGGTGCAAAGATTAGGAAGATACGGAGTATGAGGATGCCAAGGGAATTCGTTCCGGTTGTGTATTCTTCCTATACCTTGGACGGAGGCAGAGAGAAGAAAGGAAATTCAGGCAGCGCACTTTGTGATTTTTATGATGTGATGGATTCTGTCCGGTTGGTTTGTATACCCACTGCTGCTGGGACTATATGGTTGGCACAGTCTGCTGAGAGCATCATGTGCTTTATCTCCAGCACAAGTGAGTGGTAAGAATTACCACGACATACAGAATGAAGGCTAATACCTTTTGGTTTCTTGAGTCGATTGGGTCAGAGCTGTGCTTGTTTTAGGTTCTATAATAGTACTGGTCAGTCTAGTTGACTCAACCCTGTTTTTTTTGTCATTCCACTGGCACTGACCCCGGCGGCAACGCAGAGTTGTTGAAAGGTTTTGTAGTGTGTATTCTATGGGCCAAGAGTTTAGGATTAGGGTCCCTTTTATTTTTTTCCTTTTTGGTCCTTGATAGGGTTGTATTGATTCATTCACAAATAAAAAAAAAGGATTGAAAAAACATTGAGACTGAAACAAAAGAAAGGTTGAACAAACTTGAGTGATGTTCATGGGGAGTGTAGAGAGCAGGGTTTACAATTTCGTTAAAATCTGGCCGGATTTCGTGAAATTTTGATGTTTGAAGATGGCTTAGAATCTATAACGCATTGAAGTTCAAATCTGAAATTTTAAAATATGAGAAAAATTAAAAAATCTAAATAATACTACGGGATTTTCTGGCATAAAAAAGTATCAAAATATATTGAATGAAAATGAAACTTTGAAAGGGGAAGATTGAGATAAGTAAAAAATACAAAGGAAATTTAGAAAGAAGTTAACAAAACATTATATTTTGCCTACGGATCTTGAGGTTGTGTGAACTCTTATACATGTTTTGTGACTTGTGAGTGTTACTCCTTTATTTATTTTTTTTGAAGTTGTGAGTGTTACTTGTTTGAAATCTTTGCATTCATTATTATATATGTCATATTCGGTGTTTGTCATTACGTAGCTATCAAAATTATAGCTAAGATCATGCCAATTTATTCTATGAATTGAATTGTTAGGTGCATCTTTGCATTCACCATAATTCACCCACTTTTCTAGCCCTTTCTCACTATTATTCACATATTTTGCAAGAAAAAGCAAGTGTTTTTTTTCCTCATTCAGTATTTCGATAACTCCGACTGGATTTTGATTAATTCCTAATGGATTTTGTTTGGAAATTTCCTTTCGAAAACCACAACTTTTCAGTCAAAATTTTAGTTAAAACCAATCGGATTTCATTTGAGGGTTTAAATTTAAAGTTTGGTTTGCAAATTTTGTTTGAAATTTGGCAAATTTCAACCAAATTTCACTATTCCCACGGATAGTGGAAAATGTGGCAGATAGAATATGTAAAAGCAAATCTAAACCCGTTGCTCAACGCATGGCATGCAATCCTTGAAAGTTGACCCTAGACCAAGATTTTTTTATTTGTAGCCTTCTATCTATGATTTCGTGAGTGATAGCTCATGAAATTGTGGAGCGAATGCTAGAAATTAAAAAAATATGGATCATGGTGTCAACAATCACGAATTGCCTAAGACGGTTCCATATCAAATACTTGTAAAATTTTTTTGGGCCGTAGAAAGATTTAGAACCATTTTTTTGTCTCAGACTTAACAATCACGAATGTTAGCCGAAGGCTATAACTCACAATATTGTGTAGCGAATGCTGAAAACTAAAAATTTATGGACCATGGTGTCAAAAGTCATGGATTCCGTTATTGACGGTTGCATGGCAAATACTTCTGAAATATTAGGCCGGAGAAAGATTTACAACCATTTCTCTTGGGGTTAACAATCACGAATTTTAGCCGAAGACTATAACCCATGAATTTGTGGAGCAATTGCAAGAAATCAAAAAATTATGGATCAAGGTATCAATAGTCAAGGATTGCGTGATTAACGGTTCAACTGCAAATGCTCATGAATTTTTTGGCCGAAGAAAAATTTACAACCATTTTATAGCTCATGAAATTGTGGAGCAAATGCTGAAAATTTAAAAATTATGGATCGTGGTGTCAACCGCCACGGATTGCGTGATTGAAGGCTCCACGACAAATACTACTGATATTTTGAGCCGGAGAAACAATTACAACCATTTCTGCCTCAGGGTTAATAATCACGAATTTCAGCCGAAGGCAATAACTCACGAAATTATGGAGCAAATCCAAGAAATAAAAAAAATTATGGATCATGGCGTCAATAGTCATGGATTGCGTGATTAACGGTTTCATATCAAATATTAGTGAAATTTTCGGTTATAAAAAGATTTACAACCATTTTTCGTGTGAGGGTTAACCATCGTGAAATTTAGCTGAAGGCTATAGTACACAAAATTGTGGATCGAATGCTGGAAATTAAAAAATTATGAATCATGGTGTCAACAGTCACGGATTGCATGATTGACGGTTACAAGTCAGATAATCGTGAAATTGTTGGCCGGAGAAAGATTTACAATCATTTTCGCCTGAGGCTTAACAATCACGAATTTCAGCCATAGGTTATTACTCACGAAGTTATGGAGCGAATGCTGGAAATTAAATAATTATGGATAATGGTGTCAACAGTCACGGATTGTGTGATTGACGGTTCCACGACAAATATTAGTGATATTTTTTTTATCAATATTAGTGATATTTTGGGCCCGAGAAACAATTGCAACCATTTTTGTCCCAGGGTTAATAATCATGAATTTCAGCCGAAGGCAATAACTCAAAGAAATTATGGAGCGAATGCTGGAAATTAAACATTTACGGATCATGGTGCCAAAAGTCACGAATTACGTGATTGACAGTTCCGTGGCAAATACTATTGAAATATTAGGCCTAATAAAGACTTACAACCATTTCAATCTCAAGGTTAACAATCGCGAATTTCAGCCAAAGGTAATAACTCACAAAATTGTGAAGAAAATGAAAGAAATCAAAAAAAATATGGATCATGGTGTCAACAATCATGGATTGGGTGATTAACAGCTTCACGGAAAATGCGCATGAAATGTTAGACCGGAGAAAGATTTGCAACCATTTTGACTCATGTTTAACAATCAAGAAATTTAGCCAAAGGCTATATAGCTCACAAAATTGTGAAGCGTATTGTGGAAATAAAAAAAATATGGATCATAATGTCAATCGTCACGGATTGTGCGATTGACGATTCACGGCAAACACTCGCGAAATTTTTGGCCAGAGAACCGATTACAACCATTTCTGTCTCAGGGTTAACAATCACGAATTACAACTATTTTGGTGATTGTAACTCACCAAAATTTTGGAGCGAATCCTAGAAATAAAAAAATTATGGATCATGGTGTCAATGGTGACAGATTGTGTGATTAACGGTTCCATAACAAATACTAGTGAAATTTTCGATTGGAGAAAGATTTACAAAAAAATTTGTCTCAGGTTAACAATCACAAAATTCAGCCGAATGCTATATAGGGAGTAAATTGTGGAAATTAAAAAATTATGTATAATCGTGTCAACGGTCCAGGATTGTGTGATTAACGGTTCCATGGTAAATACTAGTAAAATTTTGGGCCGGAGAAAGATTTACCCTCATTTTTGTCTTTGGGTTAACAATCGCTGATTTAAGCTGAAGGCTATAACTTACTAGAATATGGAGTGAATGCTGGAAATTAAAAAATTATAGATCGTGGTGTCAAAAGTCATGGATTGCGTGATTGATGGTTCCATGGCAAATACTAGTGAAATTTTAGGCTACAGAAAGATTTACAACCATCTCAGTCTCGGGGTTAACAATAGCTAATTCTAGCCAAAGGCTATAACTAACGAAATTGTGGAACAAATGCAAGAAATCAAAAAATTATGAATTATGGTGTCACTAGTCATAGATTGCGTGATTAATGGTTCCACGGGAAATGCTCATGAAATTTTGGGCCAGAGAGAGATTTACAACCATTGTCTCACGGTTGACAATCCGAAGTAGAAAAAATTATGGATCATGGTGTTAACAGTCACAAATTGCGTGATTAACGGTTACGTGTTAGATACTAGTGAAATGTTGGGCTAGTGAAAGATTTACAACCATTTTTTGTCTTAGGGTTAACAATTGCAAATTGTAGCCAAATACTATAACTCATGAAATTGTGGAGTGAATGCTACAATTTGTAAATTATGGATCGTGGTGTCAACCGTCGTGGATTTTGTGATTAACAGTTCTAGAGCAAATACTAGTGAAATGTTGGGCTGGAGAAATATTTACAACCATTTTTGTCTCAGGGTTAACAATCAGAAATTTTAGCAGAAGGCTATAGCTCATGAAATTATGGAGCAAATGCTAGAAATTAAAAAATTATGGATCATGGTGTCAACAGTCATGGATTGCATGATTGACAGTTCCATGTCAAATACTTGTGAAATTATGGGTCGGAGAAAATTTACAACCATTTCTGTCTCAGGCTTACCAATTATGCATTTTAGCCGAAGGCTATAACTCGGGACACTATGAAGCGAATGAGATTTTTTTTAAAAAAAAAATTGATCAAGGTCTCAAAAGTCATGGATTGTGTGATTGACGGTTCCATGGCAAATTCTGGTGAAATATTGGGCCAAGGAGGAAGATTTAGAACCATTTCAGTCTTAGGGTTAATAATTGTGAATTTCCGCCAAAGGCTATAACTCACTTAATTGTGGAGCAAATGCAAGAAATCAAAAAAATTATGGATCATGGTGTCACCAATCGTGGATTGTGTGATTAACGGTTCCATGAAAAATGTTCGTTAAATTTTGCGCCGAAGAAAGATTTACATCCAATTTTGTCTCACGATTGATAATTGCGAATTTTAGCCGAAGGCTATAACACACGAAATTGTGGAGCAAGTGCTAGAAATAAAAAAAATTATGGATCATGGTGTCAATCGTCACGGATTGCATGATTGACGGTTCATGGCAAATACTCGTGAAATTTTGGTCCAGAGAAACAATTACAACCATTTCTGTCTCAGGGTTACCAATTACGAATTTCAGCCGAGGGCTATAACTCACGAAATTATGAAGCAAATGCTAGAAATTAAAAAATTATAGATCATGGTATCAATGGTCATGAAATGTGTGATTGACGATTCCGTGTCAAATACAAGTGAAATTTTGGGCTGGAGAAATCTTTATAACCATTTTTATCTCAAGGTTAACAATCGTGAATTTTAGACGAAGGCTATAACTCACGATATTGTGGAGCGAATGCTAGAAGTTAGTAAATTATGGATCATGGTGTCAACGGTCGTGGATTGCGTGATTAACGGTTCCATGGCAAATACTAGTGAAATTTTGGGCTGGGGAAATATTTACAACCTTTTTGTCTCAGGGTTAACAATCAAAAATATTAGCTCAAGGCTATAGCTGAAATTGAGGGGCAAATGTTGGAAAATAAATAAATATGGATCATGGCGTCAACCGTCACGGATTGTGTGATTGACGGTTCCACAGGAAATACTAGTTATATTTCTGGTTGGAGAAAGGATTGCAATCATTTCTGTCTCAGGGTTAACAATCACGAATTTCAGCTGAAGGCTATAACTGACGGAATTATGGAGCGGGTACAAAAAATCAAATGTTTATGGATCATGGTATCAATAGTCACAGATTGCATGATGAATGGTTCAATGGTATATACTAGTGAAATTTTGGGCCGGTGAAAAGTTTACAATCATTTTTATCTAAGGTTAACAATCTCGAATTTCAGTCAAAGACTATAACTCACAAAATTATGGAGCAAGTGCTATAAAGAAAAGAAATGGATCATGGTGTCAATCGTCTCGGATTGCGTGATTGACGGTTCACGGCAAATACTCATGAAATTTTGGGCCGCAAAAACAATTACAAACATTTCTGTCTCAGGGTTAACAATCACAAATTTAAGCTGAAAGCTATAACTCACAAAATTATAGAGTTAATGCTAGAATTCAAAAAATTATGGATCATGGTGTGAACGGTTATGGAATGCGCGATTAACGATTAACAGTTACATGGCAAATACTAGTATAAAATTTTAGGATGAGGCCGTGCAACCTAAGTCCTCATTTGTCAACGTCATCCTTGGCGCTGAGCTTAGGGAGCTCAGCCTCAACGTCATGTCCACAAACGCTCTCCTTAACCCTCAGCCCTAGGGTTTGGCGCTGACCTCGGGGTTCATTTTTTGCTATAATATTTTTAGGATCTATTTATAAAATAAGTTTTTTAAAAGATCCAAACATTAAAAAATATTGCAGTTCGGCACACGATGCTATCCCTGTGTATGGCCGGCGACCTTGTCTGCACGGGCTCCGCCGGCAAGGCCTGTGGAGCCTCACGAACGAATTGTTTTGAGTTGGGCTGAGCTTGGGCTGGTGATGTTTGCGCAGAATAGGCCATTTATTATGTTGTGTTGTCCGACCGGAACCTTATCCGCCCGTCCGCATCCGCATCTTCATCTTCATCTTCCACCGGAGCGGAGAGGGAGGAAAAGAAGCACAAGAGAGAGAGAGGAAGAGCGAATTGAAGATGCTGCTGACGACCCCGTTCGTGTCCCCTCTGAGGGTGCAGGGGGGCAATGGCGGCGGCGGGTCGCCGGTGGCGAGGGCGCTGACGATTCAGGCGGCGAAGCAGCTGACGGGGCGAGTGGTGACAACGAAGGCGGACAAGACGGTGGGGGTGGAGGTGGTGCGGCTGGCGCCGCATCCGAAGTACAAGCGGCGTGAGCGCATCAAGAAGAAGTACCAGGCGCACGACCCCGACAACCAGTTCAAGGTGGGCGACATGGTCGAGCTGCGCCGCTCCCGCCCCATCTCCAAGACCAAGCACTTCCTCGCCGTCCCCCTCCCGCCGCGCGACACCCGCCGCAAGTCCCAGCTCCTCCCGCCCCTCCAGTCCCAGTCCGACACCGACCAGGCCCAGGACCAGCCCCCCACGCCCACGCCTTCCGCAGAGTGACATGGATAATATTTGCTGCTGCTTCTGCTTCCCCCGTAATGTGATGTAATTTGTGCTGCTAGTATTTGGATTTTGAATTTTCCCTGCTATGTTCCCTTTCTTTTTCTGGACAAAGAACTCGAATACAATTGCCTGTTCATTTCATCTTCTGATACGATATGCATGCTGTTCTTATTCAGTGAAACCATACTATCAGTACCATGGGATCCCCAGTAACGTAGTGCTAACAATGTGCTTGTGTGATTCTGCTAAAGAAAATTAAAATACACTAGTATAAAAAGAAAGATGGGACAATTTTTCAACTAGTAGTGAATCAGTGGTACAGCAACCAAATCCCAAACTTTTCATTTAGGGTGATGATTCCTTGTATGATTTAAGACTTCCAATTTAATAATTTTCAAACAGAATTGTACTGAAACTCTCCTCCCGCAGCACATACACGTCTTGCCTATATGCTCCTGCTCCTTGTCTTATGGACCTTGCCTGAGAGTAGTTGCGTGCCTCCCCATCCCCCACACCCAAAAAAACACCCAACAATGGAAGCAATTCTATCGTAAAGGTGTTGTAGTCCCTGTTTCGCATTTTACTTCTACCACATTGCTACAAGAGGAGCATTGCATTCTACTACAATTGAGCATTTGTCGTGTTGTTCAAGTATAAACGACTCAACATTTTCTTTTTCCAATGCGCAAGAAACGCACTAACGGCTGCATATTAAATTGGCAAAAGTGCTCGCCTTATAACAATCCAACCCCTTTTTTCGAGGAACAACAATCCAACTTGTAATTTCGAATGTGGAAACAGTTTTGAGGTTCGAAAGAACAATCTCTAGTGCAGTACTACTGTAGAAACTTTACAAGGCTGGATGTCCCAGAGAGCTGAGATCCTGAGAATAACTGGCGGCCGATCAGCAAAGTCATTTCCTTCATTGCAATGCAAAACGCGCGCCAGCCCCAGAAACTGCCTGAACTGCCAGGAAGGAAATGTACCCAGGAAGGCAGGAATGGACCATAATGAGACCGTTACTTATGTCTATTCCAACCTCTGAAAATAATCTGTTGATCGCCAGCATTATAATAGGAGTCCTGAAAGTCCGGAACAATATATAAAGGTAAATTATCTCCCATAATAACAAATAAAAGCCGGACCAATGTAAATAATGATGCGAGGCAGATAAACACGAGGGGCGTGCCCTTTTTGGCAAAGGCACATAAAGCGTCAGAGATAAGTTAATTAGCGTGCATGAAGATTGTGAAGTGCGTGGGTAGGATAGTTACATCTGGATGGTAATTCTGCAACAGTTATGTTTATTGTCTGAGGATGCAACATTTTAGTAGAGACCTAAATTTATTCTCAAACAATGCAGAACGAAAAGATGTGAGAATACAGTGGAGTCAGCAATGCATCAAATGACAATTGTATAGTATTTAAAAGATAGGGAGCTTACTCGATAGCTTGGCGTCTGTGCTTGTTTGGAGAACAAAATTAAATAAGTTTGTCCGTGCAGTTTCATTGAACTTTGTAGCACAAGCCCCTTAAAGAATCACTCGTACAATACTTTTTTCTCATGCCTGGCCATTTCACCATGCAGCTTATACCTTCTATCAACAGCGACACCATGTTCTGCTCGAAATGACTCAAGTGATTGAGGCTCAGGCGCTTCATTCAGCACAGAAAAAATAAAAACAATTTCTATTGCATCTCGAACCTTCATTTTTCATATTGCGGGGATAGATGAGTTCATTCGACCATGCCATGTGATTTCTTGGCTTTATTATCTTCACCTTATTCTCTTCAATTCAATCTAACATTCTTGCATGACCAGCTCAATCGGATCCATCAACCTGCAGCTCAGAGGCAATTGAATCATGGACTACAATTTAAGGATGCCTTCGTTTTTTTCATATTGCAGGTATAGACCATAGACGGGAACATATGACCATGCCATGTTGAGATTTCTCGGATTTATTAGTTTCACTGTGTTTTCTCCAATTCAACATAAAATCTTGCTCCAACAACCCAATCTGATCCATTAACTTGCAGTCCAGAGGTTATTGAATAATAAAGTGCAGTTGGAAGATGCCTTCTGTTTTGCAATAAAAGAGTTGTGGTCTGGTAAATTACACCCTGGAGAATTCAGTGCACGTTACTGGACTGCAGAGCAAAAACATCAAGATTCTCAGGGCAAAAACTTGGAGATGGATAATCATAATACATCTACAGAATAACTATACCACACTACCCAGTTGCACATGGAAGTTGGTTTGAGGAGCTTCATTACTTGAATCTTTATATAAATGATGAATATCTTAGATGAAACAATTGTCAATTATGACTCAATAATGATGACTGTATACTTTTGCTAAAGATTTATAGGGTGTCAAATTTCTCTTGAATCAATCGAGTTCTAATTGAGGAATAACGAATGAACTACTGTTTCATCAGTGATTTTACACGGTATCAAACTATGGTCTCTTGAAAAATGAACATGGATGGACCATGTATTGAAAATTGATGTAAATTCGAGTGGCATACAAAAAGATGGGAAAGGGGAGAAATCAAACTATAATGGCATGCTTATGCGGCATTTTGGTCTTCAGAACACAGTTTAGAGGTACTCCCTCCGGATGAGAATACATGACGTTGGTTAGTTCATTTTTGAACTAACCAACGTCATTTATAAAAATATGGAGGGAGTAGTTTAGTTCTAGAGCTAGCTCTCTCCTCCTCCCCTTTGTTTGCTTGTTTGTACTTTCCTTCTTTAATTTATAAAATTTAACCGTAGGGGCCTCCCTCACTGTTTTCGAGTCAAAAAAAAAAGGAAAACATGTCTTTATAATCTTTTAGTACTAATTTAGATGGGAAATAATCGCCGATACCATTTAGGTTGGCACTTATGTTTCAGCAATGTAACTAATTTCCAGATCAAATGGATATCTGAAGGAATAAATGGTGGAACAAAAGGAAAAATATAGAGAAAGAAAGGGAAGGGATATCGTAAGTTTGTAGCCATCCCAGACACGCTCCAAAACTTTCACATGTACTAAACATAGCCCAAAATCATGCAATGTGATTAATAAAGGTCACTAAATTCCATGAAAACAAGTCATTGGGGAATACCTGGAACTGGAAGGTCCTGCACAAACAGTTGCCCAATACAGGGTAACAGCCAGAGAGAGAGAGAGAGAGACCAGAAATTCAATTTTATAATAAAATCATACTTCCCCAACAGCTAGCTGGACAATAACAAAAATACATAATGAATGAATAAGTTTTTTTGTGTGGAAAATAATGCATGAATAAGTTATAGCTATGAGATAAAATATTACTATGCATACAGCTTGAAAACATTATAATTTGAGCATGAAGCCATGATAGTGTTGCCGTTTAGCATTGCAATTTTCTCTGTTTGGCAAGCAAAAGTAGTCCTCTATTTACAACTGTTCCAAGGAAAAAATTAAAGCTTCATAATGTTGATGAACCAAACCTTGGCAGAATTAAACCATGTTGCAGGACCATGTTCATGTTTCAGTGCTCTGAAAGAAGTATTGGTTGCATCCTCAGTATTTAACTCTGCTTCTAACAAGTCAAGATCATGGAGTTCAAGATGCTTGTTTACTTTCCCGCTAAGCAGACACTTACCATTAGGTAATTTAGAAACACTGTATGCATTCTTGTCCTCTTCTGCATTGTCAAACTCAGTATTACTACACATATTACAAAAGATGGAAGAAATGCAGAGAAGTCCAAAAAATATATAGCAGAGAATACAATAGTTGCCAATGGCCAATGGTAACCAGAAGAGAGTTAACCTGGTTTTGCAGACATAATTCCATCCAATCTTTTAGTTAGCAAGGATGTTCCAGGAAATAACATCAAGTTTATATTACGGAGTTGTTTCTTCTCATCATCTTCAATGGGTTTGAAACCAAATCCTGACACCCATGTATTAACCAACTCTGGGATGGCAGAAAGGACCAACATCTCAACATGAAATGATCTCAGCATCTGTATTGAAGGGACAAATCACATGGTCAAATCTTGACATGCAAATAAAATGAGATGCTGACAGTGGCTGAAAATGACATCCTAAAATCTATAGCAAAGTTGGAGTCGTATTAAACAAAGTTATTGTTATCGTGATAAGTCCATAATTTGCTTAGTACGCTTGTATTTCATTTCCAAAGTGCAGTGTACCATTTCAATGGTGTTCATAAGTCTTCGGCACATTCCTTGGCGACGATAATCCACAGAAGTAGCAATGAATGGAAGTTCGGCTGCTTTGGTCCCATGTACTCTGCATAAGATGGATTAGAAATATCACAATCATCTCTGTATCAGGGGGAAATGTATTTTTTTAGCAAATGGGGAAAGAGAAATTTAAAACACATAATGAAAAAAAAAACTGAGGCAAACAACTATAGTAAAAACATTTATTATCTACTAAACAATTTTCAACAACATAGTTTTCATTCATGACTCTTTGCTGGCATTCTTCATATGGAAACTGGGATAATATGCTATCTAGCCATTCAGGATTCCAAGATTTGTTTTAATGTTGAAATCAAAAGAACTGCAAGGAATGGGATTATAGGACATGACATGGCATGACTACTCCATGATAGACATCTTGTAGAAAGCCATCACTGCCTAGCTACATCTAACCAATATGAAGTGGAGAGAGGAGCATCTGCTTCTCTAAAAACAATCAATTGCCAGATGTGATTCTTCAGAACATGTTTAACTCTGGGTTTTTAACAGAACATGGGCAGCAGGGGGAAACAACATTACAGTGACAGTGTTTAACAGCATATGAATGTACAGAGTGCAAAAGGAATTGTGGATGACAGGTGGCCAGGTTGGTCTCTAGGCATTCCACTTGTTGCGGGTGTCGATATTTCATTTCTTTGGTACAGAGATAATGCAAAGTTCAAGCACTCTCCCCTTCACATGCATAGTGCCTTTTAACAGCAAGTTTTGGATTTACATGGACAACAATGACAACAGTCAATGGCATAAGCATGAGATATCACAAGAAACACCTCAGTTAAAGAACAATATTTCAGGGCAAAGAAGAAGAAAAATGTACAGCCTGGAAAAGTCATAACACGATCAGCAAAGGCATTACCTGATGCATGCTACACATAAAATATCATCGCCTTTCTCCAGGATTACTGTGTAAAACCCTTGGTAATCTAATCGAGCGAAGTTTGATCTGGTGAAATGTGCTCAATGTTAGTAAGCTTTGCAAATGTTCATTAAAATATAAATAGTGCAATTATTGGTACATCAAATCTCCAATATAAACGGAAAGAAACACATTCATGTATCAATTTGCTTCATTTGATATGTCATATGATAGTACCAGGACAAGGAATTGGGCCATAGCAAATACTAGTGAAACATTGCGTCAAATGAAGTAATGGATACCTGACTATTTGTTGTGAAAATTGGATATCTGACTATCATATCAATTTCCTTGTCCTGGTACTCTTGTTCATTACTTCATTTGATATGATAGTCAGATATCCAATTTTCACAAATGACATGGAATTTAAAGCATACCATACTTTGGGAGGATGCATGTTAAATTCACCTTATGGATGCATATAATTCTTGCACGTTGGTAGTTTAGCTTAGAGTTACGTTAAGGTACACCATACTACAAATAAAAACGATAGTAGCATGTATAAAATAGAATCCTTTATTTGTATGGGTACCCCATACTACTACGTACCACATGCTTATACTACCCATACTACTGGCGTGAATTTTACTAGTGCAAATTTATCTCAGCCGTTGGATCACTAGTATTCTCCAATAGTACAAGGTAGTATGTTGTACCGTAAATAAACTCTTAGCTTATTACTGGGGAAATGATAATAGGTAGAGGAAACAGGAACTTACCCCTTATTGTATAAGACATGTGGTATCATGTTTACACCAGTTCTAGGATCAACCATGCGAACAAAACATTCCTCCAATATAGTAAGAGCCACTGCTAATTTTGTATTGCATTCTGCCATGTGCGCAATCTTCTTGACAGAATGTAGCTTCCGCCCATCAGTGTTGCACCTCAATATGCTCCATGAAAGCTCATTGTCAAGAAAATTCTCTACTCCAATGTGATTGTGTAATCCTATGAATATCTGTTAGCAATGATAGCAGAGAATTGTTTTGTGAGGAAATATTGAATAGTAGGAAAAAGAATATTCAAAACTAGTCTTCAAGAAATATCCAGAACCAAATCCCGCAATTTGTAATGTGCGTGGAGGTAGAATTTGTAGTGGGATGAAAGTTCTTTGTAGACATAGATTTGCACCTAAATCTTTTCTTTTCCAAGCACGATAAATGCAAGATGTGCTAAATTCTAATCTTTAGTGGTTTGATTCTGGTGGAGCACGTGAAGTAGAAGCAACCATTGTGTATAATAACAAAGAATGCAGAACCAGAACTGAACTAGGTTCTAGTGATGAACTAAATAATCTTGCACTGCAGCATCTTGTTAACAAAAAATCATTACCTCTTTACAGTATCTCCCGCAAAACCATATGTCAGATTGTTCACCCCCACAGGGCAGCATGTCCTGGTCAATGCAAGTATCATGGTCTGCCAGCAAAAGGAAAAAAAAAGAATACATCAATGAAGTTACATAGAAACATTTGAAAATCAAATTCATCTGCTGTACACTGTAAAAGATGGCCAAATAAAACGGCATTGATGAGCTGACACAGTTGCCTCAGTCTCAGTTCAAGGTTATCAGAAGCTTAAGCACTCTTAAATAGGGTATAGCTAAAATGCTAGATGGGCTCTTGGATGATAAGCCCCAGCTATACATATATGATTCCTTTCTAAAGAACTGAAATGCTACAGATTTATGTAATGAGTTAATATCTCACCAGATATGGACTGGGATTAAAACACAAAGGGGGGCAAAGGAAAAGCACTGTAGTAACAAAATAGGAGGATCATAATTATTACATGAATCTCCACATTGCAAACATTTCAAGATAGCCGAGAATGTTGAAACCTCCTTTTCACTAGCTGGATTACCACAACTCCGGCATGAGCAGTTATGGCAGTACCAACTGCCTTCTGGAAGTTCCTGAAATGTAACAGGAAGGATAATTTATGAAACAGAAGTGAGTGGTTTAATTTACTGGAATAAAGTGGTACAACCTCAAGGGATTACGTCTTCTAACTGAAACATCTAGCTATTGCTATAGTAACAATGGCACTGTAGAGAAGTCAGATACCTGGTCAGACAAACAAGCTTGATGATACGTTGATGGGCAATTGTCACAGCAAAGTAATTCACCACCATCTCCGCAGAAACCACATGTATCATCATTTTCATCCATCGCCTCAACTTTTCTACCACATGCAGAACTTTTCCTGCTCACAAATTCAGCAGACCAAGCTTCTACCTGGCACAGAGAGTACGATTTGCCAGACTGTAGAAAGAGGCCAAGCGAGGACTTTGGTAAACTGCAACCACCATGAGCCTTGAAGTCTGATATAGAAAAGGTCTTGGTGCAACAATTGCACAGAACGCCTTCCCAGGTAACCTGCCCATCCTTAACAACTTCATTGGTCTTCAGATTCCGGTACTGTATAACATCTTTAACAGTCAGAAAGCCAGTGGCAATCAACCAGCAGAGAACTGTTTTCCTTGCCAAACTTACTCTCTTCCCACCCAATAGGTTTGATCCTCCTTTTCCAGACGTTCTAGCAAGTAGCCTGCCACATTTCTTTGGGTTCTTAAACTTTTTAAACTTCTTTGCATCCAAAAAGACAGAGTCTGCAGAAAATTTGTGGCAGGATCCAAGATCACTATTTTTCACCATAGCCGTGATTAAAAGATCATCATCATTGATACGTAACACACGGGGCCTTTTCTTGGCATACTTATCCCAAGCTTGAGGTTTTCTTTTAGCAGCAACTGTTTTGCAAGTTTTTGACTCCTGAGGTAAATCGGTTTTCACGACAGCAGCAGTGGATTTATAGGATAAGTTAACAGGAACAGAGTTGACATTTGGAAGATTATGTACATCCTTGGGGGCAATAGATGATTCCTTCTGTAACAGCAGCTTCTTCTCATGGTTTCCTATGGGGATGAACTTGCTAGAACCTGACTCCCTCGGAGTAGCTACATTTTCTAGGAGTATGCCGTATCCTGCAGGTTCTTCAACTGTCTCCTCGCCCTGTAACATACTGGTTTGCATGATTTCCGAAGGCAAGATCATGTTGAACTTGTTGCTTTGGTTGTTCGCATTCAGCTTTGCTAGTTTTGGTTCAGCTTTCAAGTTCCTTTTCAATGAACAGGTGCCATGTTCTTCAGAGCGCATAATGTTTTCTGCAATAGACAATTCCACACTTGCTAGATCAATCTCTTGGTTAAACACAATTTCCATAGCAGGCTGGATAAAGCCTTCAGATTGGAGTCCATCTAATCCAGTTGAATCAATATCTGATATCCTTTTGGATTTCTTCTTGCTCTTCTTTACTGCATTATCAATAAAAATTGCTCCAGAACAAAGCTCCCTTTGTCCATTACTTTCAGAAACGTGAGTTTCTGTTCTGTAATTTCTTTCACCTGCCACACAATACTGCTGACTCTGTGTGCAGAGAGAACTCAGGTTAGTATCCCCGTTATGGCCATCCTCCAAGTCATGGCAGCTCTGTAAAGCATGATTCCCATTGCCACTCTCCGTTGCTAGCGTGCTACAATCAGAGTCAGTGATCACTGGAGTAGGTTGAATCATTCGGGTGGGCACCAAACCACTGGACTTCAGCACGCTCTTACTTTTTGAGGGCATATTCCTGGTATCATCGAGAACATGGGTTGAACTATCAACAGCTCTAAGAGTTTTATGTTGTTGCAGAGCAGTAATTTTCCTATTGATGAACACAACAGCTATGAAAGGATCCAAAAGCTCCCAGCGTTGAAGAAGTGTGGGTGCATCTTGGCGGTTGACTAGCTCATCATCGATATAAGCCATTGTATCTGTGAGGTCCTTCCAAAATGTATCGATATCTGACCACTCCTTTGGACACTTTCCACGTTGCGAACCTGGGGTAGCTTCATACAATTTGTTGCCACAGAACTTCCAAGCCTGAGTTAGTGAGGTATGAACGACCTCTCTCTGTGGTGCAGTGAAATAGCATGCCATCTTAGCCCTGTCATTCCTTTTGCGTGGCTTGATGGTCCAGCCGGCATCCATGAAAAGGTGTTGTGCATGTACCTCCAGCTGATCAGGGAGTTCCCTGCTTAAATTCCTCTTGGAAGCAGCAACTGTAGTCCCATAGTGTTGAGTGCTGTGGGCAGGGACATCAGCATCATCGAGCGAACCCATACTTGCGCCTGGCGTACCATTCTGACGGAGGTTGTCAAGTTGGACAAACTGAGCAGAAGCAGTAGAGTCCTGGGGCAGGTGAGATAAAAGCGTAGTATCATAATCCGTGGTGCCATAGAATGAGAGCTGCTCTGTGACAGAGAGATCTGGTGTGGTAGCTGAACATAGAGTATGGCTAGTGTCAAGCAATTGGCCACCTTGGTCATAATTGAAGCACATGTTATCATCAGTGGGAAAGTGGTGCTGGTCTTGGAGCCAGTGATTGAGAAAGGGATCGGAGAGAAGAGCATCATTGTGGAAATCAGAGAAGTCGGCTAGTGCCTCCATATAGGAAGGCAATGGATCGTCAACCCCACTGTTGCTGCTGCTGGCACCCAAGGCGCACATTCCGGAGTCTTGCATCATGTGGAGGGTGTCGTCATGGAAGAGGTCGCCGGCGTCGACGTCGGTTCCTCCGCCGCCGCCTTGCCAGTAAGCTACGAAGCCCTGCAATGCGGCGTCCAACTGGAGCCCCCCATTCGCAGCGAGCACGGGACCGTGAGAATGTTTGGGCTGGTCTTCGGCGGGCGCGGGCGCGGGCGCGGGCTGGGGCTGAGGTTGCAGCGCGTGGTGGTGGGGCGGCGCAGGCGGAGGGGGGGCAGTGGGGAGCAGGGATGAGGTCTCGGCGACATGAGGAAGAGGGGTTTGGGTCGGAGGTGGAGAGAAGACGTCCCTGAAGACCTGGAGCTCGGCGTAGGACCGGTCGAAGGAGGAAGAGGAGGAGGCGGCGGCGGAGTGGTGCATGGAGAGGAGGTCCTCGCCGAAGAGAAATCTGAGGGCCTCGTCGTCCCGGAACCCTAGCTGCTGCTGCTGCTTGTCCCCTCCACCGTGAGCGTGAGCGTGAGCGGCGGCCATTCTCTGAATCTGCAGGCAGGAGATGGGATGGGAATGAGCTGGTGGAGCAGATCCAGGTAGATGAGCAGGCGGGGAGAGCAGAAATCCAGATGTAGCACTAGTGGACTCACCTGGCTGCCTCCCAATTCGGGGGAGGAGATGCCTTCCGGCGGCCGGTATCCTCAGCCTGAGATAGGAGGGAGCCCCGGCGGCTGCGCTGGGCTCGTGCACGGGGGGGGCGGTGGCCGCGCCGCCGTCGAGTAGACTCTAGGAGGAGTGAGCAGAGCAAAGCTCCCCCGCTCCGCTTCCTTCAATTCCCCTTGCTGAGAATTGAGATTCTGGGACTTTGGAGAGAGTTGTGGGAGACGCTGCCACTGTGATGGGAGACAACACACGCCCTCTTTCTCTCTCTCACTTCATTTTCTTTTAAAAATATATAACTCCTTAAACAAAAAAAAGGAATAAGAAAATTAGACTATTCTATTCTAGGCTTCCTCAAAAAGTGTGATTGGACGACGATGTGAGGTCAAATTTTGAATTTTCACTTTTGCGCTCCAAAGCCTTCAAGGGCAAGGGGCCAAATTGCCCCACAAGCTGAATTGGAGTGCTACTAGTGCAGCGCAGATGACCTGATTGGGTTTGACCTCACCTGAGCATTGTTTAGCTCGGCCTCTCCATTCATTAGTTACTCCTAATTAATTAATTAGTGACCTTCTCTTCCAGTCTTCTGATCTTCTCTACACTCTAGGACTAGTGCTCCATTTTATATTACCCGGCTAACATATTAATGGCTGGAACCTTAATAGTTTTGGAGGGAATCTTGTCGAAAAAAATTTCAATACTTGTAATCAGAGGGAATACCTTTTAAAATAAAAGAGTGATTTATGTATGGAGTAGTATTACACTAGTTAAGGAACCAGATTATTCCTGCATTTTTCTGTAAAAAAAACCACTCGTACATATTAGTCTGTCACGGAGGCTCTCCCAAAGTTAAGTAGGCCTTATGGCCCGGTAGAGAAGGCCATGCCACCCTCGCCTCAAGAAAATCCAAAGGAGCTCAGGCAGGCCGACCTGCAATTTAAAGCCTATAAGCTGATTCATGTTGGGCTGGATTGGGCATCTTCTGTCTTATGCTATTTATGGGCTTATGGCATTCCATCTTCATATTCTCTAGTATCCCCGTTTATTTCTCATTTATTCGTTCATTTTTATTTTCTTTTAGCCAATCTACATATGACTTTTGCCCATTTCGAGAACCTGAACTTGTATCAATAATCAATATTGTTTATATGTTCTTCTTAGCACACTCTTTATGAAACATGGTATCAGTTTCTCGCAAAAAAAAAAAAAGAATCATGGTATCAGTAATCCCAAGTATTACGGATGGAAGAACTGTGTTGAGTTTTTGTAATCATGTATTGCAGAGATGAAGAGGACAAATTACATGGAAGGGTTGTGCATTTTGAGCGTGTTATATCTGAATATGTATCAAGATATCCCGTAGGTATTTTACATGAACAAGAGTTCCTCGAAAATTTTGCTCTGAAGTATCGCATTCATTGGAAAACATTAATAACCCGGATTTTGTGTTACACATGCCCAAAACTAGGGTTCCATAATATCTACGATAAAATTTATAAGGGTAAAATTCACAAAATTATAGGCATTGTGCACAATATGTCACAAAGTTATAGATTAAGAGCTTGCTTCACAAAACTATGGATTTCTCGTCTCCATTTATCACAATATTATAGGTAATTTGCACAATCAATCACAAAACTACATATTTAAGAGCTTACTCACAAAACTATAGATTTAATCTCCGTTTATCACAAAACTATATATATAAGAACTTGTTTCACAAACTATCGATTTAGTGTAATCGTTTTATCACAAACTACAGTTTCAGTGTCTTCGTTTATCACAAAACTACAGATTTAGTGTCTCCATTATTCCAAAATTGCCGGTTTTAACAATGCTAACATCTGTAGTTTGTGATAATGAAGACACTAAGCTTATAGTTTTGTGAAACAGGTTCTTATATGTATTTTTTTTATAGATTAAGCAAAATACATATATTTTGTGATAAATGAAGACACTAAATAGGTAATTTTATAAAAGAAGTTTTAGAATCTATATTTTTGTGATAGACCGTGCAAAAGTATATATAGTTTTATAAAAATTACTCAATTGATAATTTTAACAGTAATAAAGCAGTGCTACTGCTAGTTAACAACTACTCCCTCCATATTTATATACTCGGCGTTGGTTTGAGGGAGTACAGTATTATCTCTACGATATAACCACGTTGGAGTATATTCCTATCCACCGTTCCATGATGTGGTGCTTATTTGGATTTTATAATGTGATGTTTGGTCGGCAATGATGAGGTTTTGTAGAAGTGAAAAAGCGAAGGCGTTTATGTTTTGTAAGTGGGTTTTAGCCGGTTAGTTAAGACTTGAACAGAGAGGGGAGAGTAGTACTAGAGTGTGGGCATAAATAGGTAGAGCGACGGCGAGGGAGGGAATTAGGACGTCAACGTCGATGGTATCGCTGGATTGCAGGTAGGTAGCTAGTCATGCGGCGTGCCTTTAGTTATACTAGCTCCAGTAGTCTGATTCTGTGAATGTTCTCTACTCTATCGTGTCGTGCTGCTTACATGCCTCCCAAAGCTAGCCGTGCTCGCAAAAGTATGAATGAATGAGAATAAATAAAATGAAGCAAACCCATGAAAACGTCCGATCCGATCGTGCAACTGCAAATCATGCGTGATCTATCTACTCCAAAGTATGTAAGCACATAGTAAAATAGTACAAAATATTTTGATGCAGTGATGCATGCTTTTGGTGGAAGGGGAAGGGAAGGAGTAAAAGGTTTTACTAGTCCAGTCTAGTGTATATTAATCTAGAAGAAGAGAGCGTGTGGAAAAGGGGCATACATACAGGATGTACAACACCAGTGGCGCGCCGATTGATTCTGCCGACGATCAAGAATTTGTTAGCGGTGTGCGTCGTTTTCCCCTCCTGTTGTTGTTGTCGTGTTTAATAGGAGATGGAGGGGTACTAGTACAGTAATGAGTGTTAATCGATTAGAGAGAGGCCCTGCGACCTCCTTGATGTTAGAGCTAGCCTAGTATTATTGGGGAAATGGACTGCAGAATACTGATGAGACTCCATGTCCATCTCCACCGCCAAACCAACCGGTGTCTTGCCTTCCCTGCTGCTGTTGATATGCTTTGGCACGTCACGCACTCCATACCTCCAATTCCTATTAGAGCAGCACATCGATAAGCACTATAGAGGAAAGCAGAGGATGAGCACTAGAGTGGTCTAGAAGCAGAGGAGCAAGAAGGGCAGAGGATCGATGCGCCATGAAGCTGGCGGTGGAAATCTCGGATGCGTGCGACCTGGCACCCAAGGATGGGGCGGGCGCGTGCAACGCGTTCGTAGAGGTGGAATTCGACGGGCAGAAGCAGCGGACGCCGACCAAGCCGGCGGATCGGTCGCCGCAGTGGAACCACACGCTGGTGTTCGAGGTGAGCGACCCAGGGCGGGTGTCGTCCCTGCCCGTGGACGTGTCGGTGCACCACGATCGCAGCCTCAGCGACCACCACGCCGCCCGCCCACACACCTTCCTCGGCCGCGTCCGCATCTCCGCCGCCTCTGTCGCCCCCTCCCCACAGGAGGCCGTCCTCCAGCGCTATCCGCTCGAGAAGCGCGGCCTCTTCTCCCGCGTCTCCGGTGACATCGCTCTCCGCCTCTACCTCATCACCGACCATGCTGATGCTGCCCCTGCTTCTGCCGCCCCGGGCCCGGTACCCGTCCCTGATCCCGCCGACAATCGCCAGCAGCAGCAGCCGCCTGCCGACCCCGTCGCCGCGGCCTTGAACCCCATCAGGATCGCCCGCGCCGCCTTTGCCGCCGGTGAACCCGAGAGTAGGCAGCAGCCACCGCTGGAGTCGGCGGCTGGCGAGTCGAGGGGCCACGACCAGCAGCAGCCTCCTCCTCGTGTGTTCCGGTCGGTGGGCGCGTCCTCTGATCAGCCTCGGCGCGCCACGCTCCACGCGGTGGCCGCGCCTCCCCCGCCTCCAGGGCAGACGGTGGTGATGCCGAGGCCGCCGGGGCCCGCCCCCGCGCCGGCCGGGTCGGAGTTCGGGCTGGTGGAGACGAAGCCTCCCCTTCCGGCGAAGATGGGCCCGCGCGCTGCGGCGGCGGCGACGGCGAAGATCGCGTCGACGTACGACATGGTGGAGCCGATGTCGTACCTGTACGTGAGCGTGGTGAAGGCGCGGGATCTTCCGACGATGGACATCACGGGGGCGCTGGACCCGTACGTGGAGGTGAAGGTGGGCAACTTCAAGGGCGTGACGCGGCACAAGGAGAAGAACCACGACCCGGTGTGGCGGCAGACCTTCGCCTTCTCCCGCGAGCACCTGCAGGCCAGCCAGCTTGAGGTGCTCGTCAAGGACAAGGACCTTGTCAAGGACGACTTCGTGGGCCGCGTCGTGTTCGACATGTCGTCGGACATCCCCACCCGCGTCCCTCCCGACAGCCCGCTGGCCCCGCAGTGGTACCGCCTCTCCGACCGCAACGGCGACAAGCTCCGCCACGGCGAGATCATGCTCGCCGTCTGGATCGGCACCCAGGCCGACGAGGCCTTCCCGGAGGCCTGGCACTCCGACGCCCACTCCGTCTCCTCCCTCGAGGGCCTCGCCAGCACGCGCTCCAAGGTGTACTACTCCCCCAAGCTCATCTACCTCAAGGTCATGGCCATCGCGGCGCAGGACCTGGTCCCCAACGAGAAGGGCAGGCCGCTGGCGCCGTGCGTCGTGAAGATACAGCTGGGCGGGCAGACGCGGCGGACGCGGCCACAGGGGTCGGCCAACCCGGCGTGGAACGAGGAGTTCATGTTCGTGGCGGCGGAGCCGTTCGACGAGCCGCTGGTGGTGACGGTGGAGGAGAAAGTGGCGGCGGGGCGCGACGAGCCGGTGGGACGCGTGATCATCCCGGTGGCGGCGCCCTACGTGCCACGCAACGACCTGGCCAAGTCGATCGAGGCCAAGTGGTTCAGCCTGTCGACGGTGCTGACGGCGGACGAGGCGGCGGCGTCGGAGGCCACCAAGCTCAAGACCTCCTTCGCCAGCAAGATCCACCTGCGCCTCAGCCTGGAGACGGCCTACCACGTGCTGGACGAGTCCACGCACTACTGCAGCGACCTGCAGCCGGCCGCCAAGAAGCTGCGCAAGAGCCCCATCGGCATCCTGGAGCTGGGCATCCTCGGCGCCCGCAACCTCGCCCCAGGCAAGAGCCCCTACGGCGTCGCCAAGTACGGCGTCAAGTGGGTGCGCACGCGCACGCTGCTCGGCACCGTGGCGCCCCGCTGGAACGAGCAGTACACCTGGGAGGTCTTCGACGTCTGCACCGTGGTGACGGTGGCCGTGTTCGACAACTGCCACCTGGCGGGCGGCGGGGACGCCAAGGACCAGAGGATCGGCAAGGTGAGGGTGCGGCTGTCCACGCTGGAGACGGACCGGGTGTACACCCACTTCTACCCGCTGATGGCGCTCACCCCCGGCGGGCTGAAGAAGACCGGGGAGCTCCACCTGGCGGTGCGGTTCACGTGCACGGCCTGGGCCAACATGCTGGCCATGTACGGCAAGCCGCTGCTGCCCAAGATGCACTACACCAACCCCATCTCCGTGCTGCAGATGGACTACCTGCGCTTCCAGGCCATGCAGATGGTGGCGGCGCGGCTGGGTCGCGCGGAGCCGCCGCTGCACCGGGAGGTGGTGGAGTACATGCTGGACGTGGACTCGCACATGTTCAGCCTGCGGAGGAGCAAGGCCAACTTCAAGCGGATGACGTCGCTCTTCTCCGGGGCGGTGGCGGTGGCGCATTGGATGGAGGGGATCCGCAGGTGGAAGAACCCCGTGACCACCATCCTGGTGCACGTGCTCTTCCTCATCCTCGTCTGCTACCCGGAGCTGATCCTGCCCACCGTGTTCCTCTACCTGTTCGTGATCGGGGTGTGGAATTACCGGCGGAGGCCGAGGAAGCCGGCGCACATGGACACGGTGCTGTCCAACGCGGAGAAGGAGCTGGTGCACCAGGACGAGCTGGACGAGGAATTCGACACGTTCCCCACGTCCAAGTCGTCGGAGGTGGTCAGGATGAGGTACGACAGGCTGCGCAGCGTGGCGGGCAGGGTGCAGACCGTGGTGGGGGACCTCGCCACGCAGGGCGAGCGCGCCCAGGCCCTGCTCAGCTGGCGCGACCCGCGCGCCACATCCATCTTCGTTGTGCTCTCCCTCATCGTCGCCGTCGTCCTCTACGTCACCCCCTTCCAGGTCGTCGCCGTCGTGCTCGGGCTCTACCTCCTCCGTCACCCGCGCTTCCGCAGCAAGCAGCCGTCCGTCCCCTTCAACTTCTACAAGCGACTACCCGCCAAGTCCGACGTCCTCCTCTGATATGATCATTCATTCTTTTTTCGCAATTCTGTTCCCTCAAGTACGCACGTTCTCGTCGTATCCACACACCAACCTCTGGTGGCTCCTCTGCTCCGGTAGATCAGCAGCACGCGTCCTGGCCCGCCCCGCCCGGCAAGGCAAGGCAATCATTCATTCAATTCCTTCTCAAATAATGCGCGCACTCACCAGCAGGAAGCACCACAAGAGAAGCAGCTAGTAGGCCGGAATACTATCCATGACAAGCCAGGAGGAGGAGGAGGAGCAAATTCAAAGTTGGCTGTTGCTACATTCCTTTCGTCCACCCACCATTTTTTTAATTCAGATTCCAACCTACTGCCTGCCTGCCTGCCTGCTGTTTCTTCTCCTTTCTTTCTTTCCGTGCCTGTGGAATGTGTGTGCGTGTATTCCATACGATCCTGCTGGGGTCCTCTCTGTCTTTTGGTACAGGGACTAGTATATCATATCGTATCATTCGCCGTATAAAGCCACCCAATCTTCCTTTCTGGTATACCTTCTAGTACCACATACATACGCGTAGCATCATTCGTGCAAGAATGAATTTTTATTTATCAATAAAGTTCTACATGTACTGCTCGAACCTAACAGCTGAATAAATAAAGGTCTTCCGGCATTACGTGGTACCAGAACAAAAATGTACCTGTATACACTATATACTCTTGTTGCAACTGCAACATTCACGCTCTCCGCTCCCACGGTACCTTTCCTCCTCCTAGTACCTAAACTATTGAAAACCAAATTAATTGATAATAAGCTAGTTGTTCCATGCATCTTTGCCCTATGCAAGTGTGCAGGACGGCAGATGCAGGCTAGGAGTATCATACATAATGCACGGATGCTAAATTTGTTTGGAAGTTTTAATTTTTACTTTAAGAATCTCGGGTCAAATAATCCCGACCCATTGATTTTTATCATGAGTTATTTTTTATTGAAATTTGTGTTTACCAAGTAGTTGTATAAATACAATAAAAGGCTAGTGTAGTCATCTTTTTTTAAAAAAAAAACTGCAATTACCTAACATAATGGATACATGTCATGGGATGCAAATGACCCAGGGTATATATGTCGGGGATGGGACGAGATTTATGGAATAGAGAAAATTGAGAAAAAAAATTATGGTTACTTATGGAATTGACAATTATTATAACCAATAACATGATATGATGATTGGTTGGAAACTTAAAATATGAGTTGAGTGCGGGCAATCTAGCTAAGCTAGGAGGGAAGTTGCTGTAAACCTACTCCCTCCATTTCAATTTATTTGCCGTTTTAGCTATTCTTGTACTAAACTAACTAAGAAATATGTCAAATTACTTGCTAACCTCATTAACTATATCCTAATCATCTTTTTCAAAGCACACATTAAATTCATTTGTGAGAGGATTAGTGCTAATATGACTATATTAATGAAGGGTGTGAAGGAAAAAACATCCCTAAAAGTGCCTTGAAAAGTGAGAACGATGAGTATTTCGAAACAAATTTTAATGAAAGAACGACGTGCAATATAAAACGGAGGGAGTATTAAACATTGTGCACACGCATCCATTCATTAATTATATTACTACTAAATTTATATAAATGATCATCAATATGCCTATCTCCTCACAAATTGTCAAATAATATTGTCCCAATTGATCGTTCGATTGGTGATCAAGCACGCCCACTTAATGCTGACGCTCACCTCCACGTGATAGCTTGAAAACTGTTGGTCTAGCATTAGCATCATCCCCTTAACTCATGCGATCGATCATCATTTTAGATGTTGACACGGTCTAAAAATCAATTGGGCTCCCATTGTTTCACTTTTACTTTTCTTTGCAGCCAAATTATGAATTTTCAATCTTAATTTTTAAGTTGATTTTGAGGTCTTCCTCAACGTAATCTTTCTTTTAAAAAATTAAATTTCAAATCGTGAATAATATAAATATAAAACTTGTATCCATAAACTATTAATTCGTTCATATATCAACAGCTTTTTATAAAAAGCAAATCGATCGAAGCCTTGCTCACTGCCTCAGGCGATACAGACATAGGAGTATGGATTTATTGCAGGTAACATTCACAACATATGGATTTATTGCAGGTAACATTCACATGGATTGATTGCTGTGCATACCTAATGCTTCCCTCTTTATTGCATGGAGAATGGCATGCTAACCACAATACTTACAAAATCGACCTTTAAGCAGCAGCAGCACGGCGGCATCTCAACTGTATAATTAGCAAGGCAGATACACAAAACGTATAGTTAATGAACTATACCAGGACGGCATGGGCCACGATAATGCATCACATCTGATATGCGTATGCATGCATATGATGAACGATGAGGATACTTTACTTAGGCCATGTACAACGCGTGTCCCTAGGGGGTGGTCTGAGCGCGCCACGTCGGATTGAGGGGCTGAATTGCAAAATTACCGAGGAAGTTGTGACTTGCAGAGGAGACTGTAGCTTCGGCGCGGGGCGTGGAGAGGCGACGGTTGAGGTGACGCGCTGGGTGGAGGAGTGGCTCCGCGCTGCCTCATCCCTCCCGAATCCGCCGGCGAAATTCCCCCTGCCCTCGATTCAGCGGCAAACCCCCCTATTTCGCGCCAATCTCCGCCATTGGCGCCCTCGTCTTCTTCGCGGAAAATCGCGTGAAATTGTCGGCGTCGCCCCCACAGCCGCTGTTCTCACCGGCAGTGAACTTGAAGGTACGTTGCAGTGCCTAAATCTTGGTGGGAATCGATGTTTTTTGCAGTAGATAGCTCATGTTCGATGTGGATCTAGGTCGATATGGATATGAACTCGCCGTCGACTGGATTTATGCAATTCATGATGGGCATCGGCCACCGGCGGCTTGACATCGGCCACCGGCGGCTCCACATCAACCACCTCCGGCTCCACCGTCCAAACCTCGTAGTCGGAGTCGCTTTCCGACTCCGACTCCGGGTGGCCATACCGGACGATCAGCCATCGGTACCGGCCGCTACGGCGAGGCAACTGACGCTCGTCCCACCACCTCCTCTTCGGCGGCAGTTGTGGCTGCTCCAGCGGCGGCATTCCGTAGAACTCCGTGAACCGCTGGAGTCGGTGACCGCGCCGAAGGAATGACTCCGGTGGCGCGGATGGCAGCGCGGCCATGGGGTCGCCGCCGCGGGGGTATGCGCCGGGGTCCTCCTCGCTGGGGTCCTCATCGCCGCTCGCTCGCTCGCTCGGGAACTGAACTGGAAAATGAAGAGGCGCGGAGAGTGCGAGGGAGAAGAAAGGGCAAATAGGTAAAACCGCATTGATGTGGCTTGGTGGGCTTTTTCAGCGTTGTGGGCTGCTATAGCTTCAACATATGGCCTCAAACCTGTTTTTTGGGCCCTCTCCCGTGGTCTCCATTGGGGGCCTTGTGGCCTAACTTTGCCTCAGGCCTTAAGGCCACAGGAGGCTATGGCCAGGGTTGTACATGCCCTTACAGTTTGCATGCTTAATTAGAGTGACTATAAATTACTTAATCCATCCAAAAAACTCAAGGACTATATGCATGCATATTAGGCCCTGTTTAGTTCCCAAAAATTTTTACCAAAAACATCACATCTAATCTTTAAACACATGCATGAAGCATTAAATATAGATAAAAAATAAAACTAATTACATCATTAGACTGTAAACGACGAGACGAATCTTTTAAGCCTAATTAGGCCATGATTAGCCATAAGTGATATAGTAACCCACATGTGCTAATGATGTCTTAATTAGGCTTAAAAAATTCGTCTCGCGGTTTTCAGGCTATCCATGAAATTAGTTTTTTTATTCATGTCCAAAAACCTCTCCTGACATCCAGTCAAATGTTTCACGTTATGTTTTCGCTAAAATTTTTTACAACTAAACAAGGTCTTAATTCAGTCCGATATAGACCGACTGAATACGCAACTGGTCATAACTGTATACATGTCGTTTACTCGTACATCGATCAGATGCTCATCAGAGTCCATGCAAGAGTCCATTGTGTGGATCGATATACCATTGTAGTAATTATATTCGTCTGGAATTAAGAAAGATCCAGAGCATGATGTATGACATGCAAGTCGGTTGGGACTCGTGAGAGACAGCGACGTCCGACCCGATCAACCCTCGACAAGCGAAGAACAGAATAATTATTGGACGTGCGGGGCTCTATCTGCGACTGTAGCAATGCCCCCTTGCCCCCCCCCCCCCTCTCTCTGTTCTGCAGTATTGGAGCTACGAATATGTATATGCAGCAGCTGACCGGCGAGGCGGCGAATCCAGTCTTAGCGCATCAATAGAGGTGCTAATTTAGACTTTTTAGATGTCGTCGTGGTAGGCTTTGGCCACACAGTTGTTAAAATTTGTGAAATTTTTTTGTGAAAATATCATATTAAACGTTTGACCAGATGTCGGGAGGTGTTTTTGGACACGAATGAAAAAACTAATTTCATGTCTAGCCTGTAAACCACGAGACGAATCTTTTGAGCCTAATTAATCCGTCATTAACACATGTGGGTTACTGTAGCACTTATGACTAATCATGATATAATTAGGCTCAAAAGATTCGTCTCGTCGTTTACAGCCCAACTGTATAATTAGTTTAATTTTTAATCTATATTTAATGCTCCATGCATGAGTTTAAAGATTTGATGTGATGTTTTTGGGTGAAATTTTTTTGGAACTAAACGGGGCCTTAGTTGGTGAAAACTTTTTGGCAAAAACATCACATCAAACGTTTGACCAGATGTCGAGAGGGTTTTCGGACATGAATGAAAAAACTAATTTCATGGCTAGTCTAGAAACCACGAGACGAATTTTTTTAAGCCTAACTAAGCCATTATTAGCATATGTGGGTTACTGTAGCACTTATGTGTAATTATGGAAGGAGCACCCATCTAATACATTGTTCCTGTTTGGATTAGGAAGTTAGAGTTAGTTTTGGCTAGTTAGGCTCAAAATAACCCAATAGAATCCAAACAGGGGGTTAGATTGGGCTATTTTCATATAACCCCCGAAAAACTAGCACGTCAAAGGAGTGCTAATTGGAGCTAGTGTATGTGGGGCCCACAAAAAAATTACTTTTCTCTTCCTGTTTTCACCGCACGGGATCCCCATCACGCCCGTCTCTTCCCCTCTCGCTCTCGCTCGGCGCTCAACATCCACCGCGCCGCCGCGCTGCTGGCTGACGCGAGCGCTTCCTCCTCTTCCTCCTGCGCCGCCGCCGTCTCCTCCTCTTCTTCCTCTTCCTCCGCCACCGTTGCCGCCTCGTCCTCTTCCTCCCTCTTGCTCGGTGCTCGCTTCCACCTCCCCAGATCCACGCCGTCGGCCTAGATCCACACCCCCGTCCTCTCCCACGGTCCTCTCGAGCTCCGGGACCGCAACTCAGGCCAGGCGGCGGCGCGGCGCGCGGCGCATCCACCAGTGGCCCCCGGCGCCCGCCACGGGGAGGGGAGGGGAGGGCCGCCCGCCTACTTTTGCTGATTATCGTTTCTGCCTGGTTGGAATGGAATGGATGTTTTTTTTTTGTAGAATGATTTTTTACATGGATTAGGATAGTTAGATTCGATTTTACATGTTTTTTTACTGCGACATTCATTTTGTGCTGCAATTAGCCTTACTAAGGAACAGATGGTGATCACCTTGCATACACACTGCATTATTTTTTATGTTATTTTGGGACATTTAATTGTGTTTTAGATATACCTCTTTTTTTACAGCAACATGGATTAAAAGCAATACTGTCCAAATACTGTCCTTGAGTAGTGTCATCTCTTATAAGCAATCTGCTTACTCATAAGGGAATTTTGTTTTACATAAACCTCAGTATTTTTTTTTGTGGGCAGCTATATTGATTTAAAGGAATGCTGCCAATTAATCAATCTGTCCAGCCTTACTATGCAGTATATGTGATCTTTTTAATCATTTGTGCACCAGTTTTTGTTTACTATGCAGTATATGTGAACCTAGTATACAGTGTCTGGATTATTAGCCTTGTGCAAACCTGCTGATACTTTATTTTCTACATTAATTATTATGCTTTGTTTTGGATGCCACGCCAAATATAGCTAGAAAGGAGGCCACACCAAATCTAGCTAGAAAGAGGCCAAATGATTAGAAATATATATTTATTATCAATCTAACCCAATCTAACTTTTCCATCCAAACACTATTTTGGTTAGAGTTAGTTTAGTGTTAGTCATGAGCTACTTTCTAACTCTAACCTCTAACAAAGTTATTATATCCAAACATGGCCATTGCTGGATCCGTCCCGGGTGGGTGACGCTAGTGCAAGGGGAGAGAAATCCATGGGCTCAGGGAGCACCCATCTAATACTCTCTTCGTTTTTTTATATTTGACACCGTTGACTTTTAAACTCAACTTTGACCATTCGTCTTATTTAAAAATTTTAATCAAATATATAAAAACAAAAGTCATCTTACAAATTTCTTTAATAATGAAACAACTCATATCAAAATAGATGATATTTGTATAAATTTTTTAAATAAGACGAATGGTCAAAGTTTTGCTTAAAAGTCAACGGTGTCAAATATAAAAAAACGGAGGGAGTACATTTTAAGGGGAAAATTGGATGCTTCGTGGGTCCCACTATTGGCAAGGCAATTTAGCATGTACGATTTGACCTCCTATGGGCTGATTGTCCAGCAGAATGACATATCAAATGGAATTGAATTGGGCTTTTTTTTTCCTGTACCAAATTTTACATTGGCAACTTATTTGGCACTTTCTTGGAGATGCTCGTAGTATGCAATAAGGATATTTTTAGTAGAAAGTTAATATTTTATGAGTAATGTATTTTTAAGCTGAAACTGATGCACCGCCTTAAAGGTTAATATGATAGAGAAGAATGGGCAAAAGCTAATACACATACTTTTATTACCTTAAGGTTAACACTCATAAAAAGGAGGCGAGTAGGTGAGAGAGGGGGGAGGGGCAAGGATGCGGTTATTTTATTTTATTTTTAATGAGCCACCTGCAAATAGCGTTTTTGCTGGCAGGTGAAGAAGGCACCGGCCCATTCACTATTTTTACAGCCGGCTCCGGTATCGAACTGCCTGCAAAGTTATTTGCCACCGCCCACTAAAATATGGCCTACCGTATAGCCCGAAGGTGAAAATTCATACACCCCACCCCCAGTTAATACTCCGATACAGGCAGTGAACAGTGTACAAAAAGAGGCCATATGTTTTTGACCTGACGCTGAACCTGAGCCAGATTTACCCACAAATGGCCCATGATTCCATGAAGGGTACGGTAGCTCACGTATATATATAGGCTGATTTTAACAATACAATATATTTTATGAGATGTGAAATCCGGCCCACGAATATTTATGGATAGAGAATTTAAGGCCCAAAATCTGTGAGAAGAAAAATGAATCGTAGTTTTGTAGGGGATTTGAGAATTGAAATCCTCAGCTGTATGCCACGACGATGATATAATACTCCATATTACATTGCAGACTCCACTGAAATCCTATACACGAGAGCCCATGACCATGAAGGCCACGGTACTCGCATGTATATGGGCTGGTTTTCTGATATGTGAAATCCAGTCCATCAGTATTTATGCATAGATACAAATTAAGAGTCCCAAAACTTGTGAAGGATACGGAATCGCAATTTTGTGGTTGGATGTGATCAGGTGGAATCACCAGCTGTATCACACTGTCATAATTGTATAACCTCTTCAATTCAATGCAAATGCATGCAGAGTACTACTCACCACACAGTACTATAAGGTGAGGTCTACATAAGCTGCTGACTGAAATCATATATACCAGCAGAGTACGAATCGTATCCATCCATCGATAATCAGGCCGCGTTTAGAATCAAACTTTTTTTTGCCAAAAAATATCACATCAATATTTGTACACATATTTAAAGTATTAAACGTAGATTAATAACAAAACAAATTACATATTCCGACTGTACACTGCGAGACGAATCTTTTGAGCCTAATTAATCCATCATTAGCACATGTTGGTTACTGTAGCACTTATGACTAATCATGACTTAATTAGGCTTAAAAGATTCGTCTCGTTGCGTACAATCGGTGTAATTTGTTTTGTTATTAGTCTATGTTTAATACTTTAAATATATGTCTAAACATTGATATGATATTTTTTGACAAAAATATTTTGAATCTAAACGCACCCTCAATTGATCGAGGGCCATCGATGGCGGTATTTAATGATTGCATTCTAGCTGATTCCAGGTTCAGACATCATTCCATTCCATCCGAACGTACGGTCCACAGTTTTTTCTCTAGCTCGCTCTCTCGCGCTCAATAATCCTATGGACAGTATGTGCTAATCGGGAATCCCTGAAACTATATAAGCATGTGTGTCTCTCTCTAGTCCCTGCTTAATTGCTTGTAGACCGATCCTGATGATGGCGGATCAACGTCCCATCGGTCGAGAGTCGATACTCCTCTATCGACAGCCTCAAGAATGTCCAAGAATTTAATTGAATAATTAGCCTCTGCTGCCCTGGAGTATACATACGATGATTATTGATGGTTACGTTGGTTGATTGTGTGGTATATCGATCGAGACGATGGACGACACTTGGACTCCTTAGATGCACGAACGAACGCATGATCAACTAATTAACTTACTAATATAAATATTCGCCTGAATTATTGATTATCAACACAAATGTATGTTCTGCACGGAACATTGATTGTGCCCTACAATGGAAAATCAATGACCACTTGTTCTTTCGTCCAAGAATCACCTGCTCTACCTAGAAGATGGTTTTTAATCAACTTATAGAATGTCCTTACATGATATCCAAATAGCTATGATTTTTTCATGTGATGTACCACTCTATAAGAAAGTTCAAATTCCACATGACAAACTATAACAGTTGTCTGTTTAATTCACAATCATATGTATTTTTACGGCTAATATTCTTTCAGTGATAAGCGATATGTCTGTCAACGACGAGGTATTTATGGTGGCTTCGTCAATCTTAAGATATACCGGTCAGGTCTTCGGAGGTTCTTATATGGATAGGATGTGGGTTTATAGGGATGGACGTGCGTGCGTTTATAGACGCCTATGTCTATACCGTGTTTCTAAAAAAACCTATGTATTTGTATGTATTTGTATAGTTATATATCTCATATTGATATATCTTATCAGATTGGTTTGCTATTCATCAGCCACTTGATTTTCTAGTCACTTCTCGACAGACATGACTATCTATTATCTTAATAAAGTAATAAAAAAGAGGCCACCATATTTAGGCCTCGTTTGGTAGAGCTCTTACTTCGAGGGTGGAGTCGAGCTAAGGAGCTGGAGAAATACAGCTCCATCCTCCTAGTGTAATTTTTAGGAGTGGAGCTGACTCTATATTATCCAGGATCTCCAAAGTATTTGGTACAACTCCGGCTCCATTACATGAGAATCTGGGAGTTAAAGCTATACCAAACGGGGCCTTACTCTCAGCTTAGAATTCCCACATTAAGAGAAACTCTAAGCCATTGATTTTAAAGTGTGGGTCCATAGGTGTAGATTGAATCCGAGATTAAATATATAAGATTGTGCGTTTCCAAATAAAATACAAAAATAATAGCTATATGCAAGGATCAACCATTGATTCTGAAGCGTGGGTTTAGAATAATGGTCGATATTGAACAAGAGACTAAATCACGCTGATCGTAGAAAAAAAATCCAGTCCATATAGAATTAAAATAATTTCGGAATTAATAATTAGGTGTTACGGAAATAATTGTCCAGAGTCCATATAAAAATAAAACTAGAAAAAACTAAAATTTGAAATTAAAAATAAGAGATTTTAAAAAATATAGTACATATAGAAATATAATTAACAAATAATAGAAATTCGAAATTAATAAATAAGAAATATTAACACAAGAGTCTAGAGTCGTTATAGAAATACAATTTGGAAATCTAAAAGTTGGAAAAAAAAAAGAAATATTAAGAAAAAAGTCTAGAGTTCATACATAAATACAATTTACATATATAAATTCAGAATTTAAAAATAAGAAACATTAACATAAGAGTCTAGAGTCCGTATAAAAATACAACGTACAAATATGAAATACATGATTGTAGAGAAGTATATTATATGTGTATACGGGATAGAACTCCTATGGACACCAAGCAAGAGAAAAAACAGACACATCAATAGTGATACTAATATGAGTGGCTGACATAAGTAGAGACAAAGTAATTTCAGTAAGCTCTCACAAAAGAAGCAGCATATAATATATTAGAGGGTGATGTAGTTTATTATATATAATCATAAACATTATTAAAATTATTACTTTATAGATTATACAATAATAACTTGAATTAAGTACGTCTATATACATAAAGCTAAATTAAAAATCATAATCAAATATAAATGTGAAAAAAAAGCTAAATTAAAAATCATAATCAAATATAAATGTGAAAAAAATAAAGCTAGCCGCGCAAACTACTCAGGCCACCATGCTAGTTTTTAAGAATCATGCAACCCTCGTAACCCCAACCCCTCTTTATTATGGACCTATGCATTGCTATCCTTCAATCCGCTCTCCACCAACATCTTCTACCTCACTCTCCCCTATTCTAATTGCCAATGGTCAATACTCCACCACTATTCATCACATAGGTATTGGTTTCACATTGGCTCACTCTTTATCACTGAGAAGTCATTTGCCTCTCTCACTCCCTAATCCAGTGGCCAACGCTCTATCACCATTCACCTCGTAGGCACCGGTGAGGTGAGCGACCGCATCCTTTGTGTTGGCTCACGCATCCTCCTCCCTATGTCTATGTGACATTTTGGCCCAGGGGTTAATAGAATTGATAGAATACACATACCAATAAGTTGCAACTTCTTTTCCGGGAGCTCATCCCCAGAGAACTATGAGGTTAAGCGTGTTTGGCCTAGAGTAACTTCTGGATAGGTGACCGACCGGGAAGTTCACTTCCTGGGTGTGCATGAGTAAGGATAAAGTGTGTAGAAAAGACTTGTGTTGATCTGTGAGGGAAGTCTTGATGTCATATGTTAGCAAGCCTGACCTAGCCCAGGTGGGGGGAGGGTCGGGGCATGACAGTCTACTATCGTTGTTGTCTTTCCCGTGTCTTGTCTCTCCATCTCCTTCTCCAGCTCACGTCATCGTCTTCGTCTTTGTGACACGAGTGAGAACAACGTGCGCAGAAAAGACTTGTATTGGTCTGTGAAGGAAGTCTTGATGCCGCTTGTCCATCCCACAGCTCATGCGCATCCACCACCGGTATTCTACCACCCTGATGATCCCTCTAAAGCCACCTTCGCAACACATATCCCCTTCCACCGTCTCTGGACTAATTGATTGTAGCTTGTTGGAGTTTGAGCATTCCGTGAGACTTGCTAAGGAAGTTATCACGTCGATGACTTCATCATCATATTCTTCTCCTCTCTTTTTTCGTCTCTCCCAGTCTAAGATGGGTGATGAGGATATATAGGTCGCTGGATCGTGATCTAACATCGTTCATCTTTTGAGTTTTGACGGCAAATATGGGGAAAATACGTTACACCAATAAATAGCAAAGATGCCTTTTGTTCTTTTAGTTCTTGTACAGCTATTTTGGTTATACGTATTAAACGTGATGTCGCCTCCTTGAGATGAAAAAGACATGCCCACTCTGTCTAGCTAGTTGCTACATAATCATGTACTACATACAAGCTGTTTGTTTAGTTGGCCATATTGGCAAGAGTATGGTCGCTAGCATCGATGCTGTAATTCTACAACCAAATGATCGCAAATATGTGTCAAACTCCTGTTGGAGTCCGCCGACCCAAAGCCCAAAAAAAAAAAAAAAATCCCCACTTGGTGATGGTGGGGTGGAGTTCATCCCAACTCCATGGGTTACTAGAATTTGGAAAAGAAGTTAAAGGGCTTGTTCACCATGTTGAAAAAAAAACTTTTCTAAATTTTGGTAATACCAATATTTGGTAAGATGATGATGGTGGTATTTAGTTTATAACCATACCAAATTTTGGTAGAGATTTTAAGAGAAGAAACTTCTAGAATTTCTAATATTTGGTAATTAACTTTTGACTTGCCAAAATTTTAGCAATTCCAAATTTTGAAATGGTTGAGAATGGCAACAATCTAAACAGTCTTAAAGTACACTCGATGAAGTTACCATCTTCCCTTAGATTTTTTTTCTATAGAACAATTATTGTTAGAAATGTTTTTATCAATGGCCATAATTGTTAAGTGTGTGCATAATTAAAATTTTATTAGTCTAACATGTAGACGTCAACTATTAAGAAGTGGGAACAATATATAGGATTGGAGGCACTCCAATGTCACCTAATTAAAAAGGTAAGGTTTTGTATCAATGGGTATATTCTGGTTGATAGATAAACATAATTATAAGTATTTTGACTATGGATAGAAACAATTACGACTCTGCTTATTCAATGTGTGTCGTAATTATAGTCCAATGTAACGCAGGGATGCTATTGCTATTGCTATTGCTAGTCATGTACTATATCCATCTGAATACACATGTACACTAATACGTATTTTGGAGAGTGAAAAAGTTTACTTTTGGATTGTATGATCAATAATTCAGTCCCCGTCCCGGGGGAAAAATAATCAGCAGGCCCGGTCGTGAGCAAGGAGGGATTTGATTCACCTGCATGATGAGTGCAGGTGTGCACTGCAGACCAGTCCTCCCCGGTATATATGTGGCTCTGTTTGCAGCCGGACACGTTGCTCTGCAGTCAAGCCTGACCGGGCAGCGGAGCTCCGTATACGTGTCGGCATGCATGTTCATCTCAACTCAATCAGCAACACGGATCGGATGGAAACTTCACATGTTTAACAGCATGTGTCACAACCTACGAATTCCTAGGCCTAGCGGCATCTTCTTCTTCCTCTTGTTCGGGTCAAATACTCTTCATTAGCCTCAAGCAAATTAAAGTTAGAATTTGAAGAAAAGCCTGGAAAGAAACTTCTGAATTATTTGGTTACACAAGATAATAATACTGTACTAATGGTACTTAGGAGGTATACATAATACACTCCTGTAATCTCACTGGTATTAATTAATGGGACGGGTCGGAATCAGGGGCAAATCCGTCAGAGCTGACGTGTTTGTGTAGTGCTTGCGATATTGATTGGTTCAATTAAGTTCATGGCCGTCCAATTTAGTCCTAACAGTAGCTAGTTAGGAGTGGGCCAGGGGGATCAAGGGGAGTATATACGACGTACTAGTAGGCAGTAGCTGTCTGTACGCGCGTGAGTACGTGTATGTATATGCATGTTTTGCTCCAGATCATCAATTCGTCGCCACCATCTACATGTAGCTAGCTAGCGAGCCAGCCAGCCAGCCTGGGAGTCGAGTCGATCAGCTGCTTGCATTGCAGCAAAATCAAGATAGTCGATCGAGCTCTATACCGGCCGGAGGGACATCAGTTATCTCTTCCTTCTCCTGCAGTGCAGCTGTCAAGGTACGTATGCTAAATTCATTGCCTCACATGCTCGTGTGAGCTAGCAAATCCGTTAATCTTGTTGGATCGATCAGGAATTGGATCATGGCCATCAGCTATCCGCCGGAGGATGGCCGTTACAACTGTTCCCCCGTCGCCGCCGGCGATTCACCAGTACCTCACAACGCCGCCGCAATCATCAGCTATGACGACGGCTGGGTACCCCCTGATGCTGCAGCCAAGGAGGAGGATGACGACGACGGCGACAACTCTTCTAGTACGAGTAGTAGCACTAGTCCAGGAAGGGGAGGCGACGACGGCGAGCGGCAGAGGGCGATGCTGGCCGCCATGAACGGGCAGCTCAACTTGCTGGCCAGCCGCTTCCTTTCGTCGGCCGGCGTCGACCTGACGGAGTGGCTGGAGGTGGTGACGGCCCTGTCGTGGGAAGCGGCGCTGCTGATCCAGCCACACGCCTGCACGGCCGGCAACGACATGGACCCGGCCACCTACGTGAAGCTCAAGTGCGTGGCCTCCGGCAGCCGCCGCCAATGCCAGGTCATCAAGGGCCTCGTCTTCAGGAAGAACGCGGCCCACAAGCACATGCCCACCCAATGCCACACCCCTCGCCTTCTGCTCATCCAGGGCGCCCTCGGCCTCGACTCCAACCTCGGCTTCTCCTCCTTCGACTCCATGGACAAGGACAAGAACAATCTTCGCACCTCCATCGCCCGGATGGTTCAGAGATGCAGGCCCAATCTGGTGATGGTCGAGAAGACGGTGTCCCGTGACATCCAGGAGCTTCTCCTGCAGCATGGCGTCACTCTGCTGCTTGATATGAAGCTCCATCGCTTGCAGAGAATCTCTCGCTCTTCCGGCGCTCCCTTGCTCTCCTTCTCCGACCTCCTCGATTGCCCAAAGCTCAAGCACTGCGACTACTTCCACATCGACAAGTTCTTCGAGGAGCATAATCATACTGCTGCTGCTGCTAAACCTGCTGCCGGAAAGAGGCAATCTAAGACTTTGGTGTTCTTGGAAGGCTTTTCCGACCCATTGGGATGCACTGTAAGTTGTGTACTGTACTACACCTCTAGCTAGTTCAACAATCCCCTCCGTTTCATTACCTTTTATATTGATTAGCATTGATTCATGCATATATGTGCAGATACTGCTGAGAGGAGCAAGCACCGAAGAACTGAAGAAAATCAAGCAAGTCTTGCACTACACAATATTTGCAGCGTACCATCTGGTTGTTGAGACATCCTTCTTTGAAGATCAGAAGGTATTCTTGAATGATACAAATGAAGGCTCATCAGAAATTAGTCGCCAAGCTACTCTTGTCTCAACCTCTTCTCTTCCCGCCAGTCCTACAGATAATGATGTCACCTGTGCAGGATCATCAGTTGAATACCATGATCGGAATACAAACGATCAGGGTACAGCCATCAACTGCGATCCAAATGAAACATCTCCATCTGAAAATCTTCTGTCGTCAGTCTCTGGATCACTCCGAAGATTCATTGATATATTCCGTTATCACAATATTTATTTACCTGTAACTTCTTCACAAGACACAGCTGGTCATCAGGAAGAAGAAAATACTGAAATCAGCCAAGAAATGGCGTCCGATGCCTTGGCAAAGGAGAATGAACCCGATCATTCTTGTGAGTATATGGATCACTTAAGAGGTATTCAGGAACAAGTCTTCTCCAAAACCAACCAAAAAATGGCACAGCCTGATCCTATAGTGGGTGCAAAACATGAGCAGTTGTCAGTTCCACTAGGAAATGGGGAACAGTACAGTGCCGGTTATGTTAACGAAAATAATAATTCAGACACAGATGAGGCTGACGATGTACTGGAGTCTCAAAGCATACTCATCTTGTTGTCCAGCCAATGCATCACAAAGCAGGTTTTCTGTGAGCAGAGTCATCTATACCGCATAAACTATTATGGAAACTTTGATCTCTCTTTAGGACGATATTTGCAAGACATTTTGCAGAATCAGGTACTTATCTTTTTATTTTATGAATACTTTCTACAGTACATTGCTTAATAGTATATAGCTCCGCTCCGGTGCTCCCTACTGGCAATATAAAATAATATGGACCGTTAGATCTATCTACTTGTATTGCCAAATATTTTGGGGCAGTAAAAATTTGAGGGTACAATCTTCCAAGAAAAAATGTCATAGAGGGGTAAAATCATTCAAAAAATGCCTCGGAGGGGTAAAAAAATGTCGTTGGAAGGTACGATTGTCCAAGAAAAAAATGACTAATATGTCATTTTAAATGAACAGTTGAGATAATTTCTACTGGAAGTATAATACTGCCAGTATAGAGAGCCGAAGGTTGCTCGTACATATAATATTGTTCTATGCTTTGTGTCCGGCCGGGTCTTCTCATAACAGCTGCAACATATATTTAGTCATGATTCATGCATGTTTATTTGTGGCAGAACCTAAGCTGTTCCTCATGCGGAGAGCCACCAGATGCTCACATATACTCTTACACCCACCGCAATGGAAATCTAACTGTTAGTGTGAGGCGTTTGCTGCCTCAGCATCATTTGCCTGGTGAATCCGAAGGAAAAATTTGGATGTGGACTAGATGTCTAAGATGTGAGCATGAAAGTGGGATGTCCAAATCATCTCGAAGAGTGCTAATTTCAACTGAAGCACGTAATCTATCGTTTGGGAAGTTCCTTGAACTCAGTTTTTCAAGCCACTCTGCTGCTAGAAGGCTATCAGTTTGTGGGCATTTGGTGAACAGGGACTGCTTACGGTTTTTTGGGTATGTAGTCTAATCTCAAGCAATATGTCGTGTAAAAATTCTCTATATATAATAGATACTAACCATCATTTCGCCCTTGTTTTTCTTTTGTTGGAAATAATGTTACCTGGTGACTTCAGGTTGGGTTCCAAAGTTGCAAAGTTCCAATATTCATCAGTTGAAATTTATGCTGCTTGCAAACCACAACGAACCCTTGAGTTCCACAATCCCAATATGCACGAGTGGTTCGAGCAACAGGGAAGAAATGTATGTACTATTTTATTTATCGGTTTCATCGTATGCTTTATCTTGTCAACATCCATAGGTTGCATTCTTTAGGTTGTCCCTGATGTTTCTGTTGCACCTTTTAAGGTTCTTGCGAGAGGAGTTAAGCTTTTCTCTGAAGTTGCAAGCCTAATAGAGCACATGAAGATTTTCTCTGATGGGGCAATCAACTGTGGTGACTTTCTTCCTGTTAAAGAAGTTTCTCCACTTGAAGAGGTGCTGATGAGAGAAAAAACTGACTTTGTGGTAAACCTTCTGATCCTTTCTTTTCTTTGCTTCCTAGTGATAAATATACTAATCATCTCTGATAACTGTCAATAATTGGCTGTTTTCCAATATCATCAAACAGGATTCTCTAATGAAGGCTGTTGATCAGAGCAGGATGTCTAGCTCCTCTGTAAATGAAATTCTCGTTGTAAATTGCCTCTACCAGGATCTTCTGATTCTATTATACGTGTGGGACCGTCGTTTCCATCAAGTTCTTGAGTGTAAATCTGAAAGAAAGGCTAATGGTACCAAGAAGGAAGCTGCTGAATTTGCCGGTGAACCTGAACCAGTAGCAGTGGCAGATGCTACCGGTGAAAGTGCAGAAGGTAAACTGCCCTTTGAGAATGCATGTACCAAGGGAATGCAGTATGGTGAACCGGGGATGGACAGATATTCATCGACCTTCATTGATGAAAATTCACAAGATGAACGACGTGAAGAGAAGCATATCACAAAAGTGCCTTCTGTCAGAGTCTTGGAAGGTATAGATATGCAGGGCAATGGACAAGTCACAAATTCAATAGCCATCAAGGAAGAGCAGCTGAGTATGCCGCAGTACAGAATTCCTGAATGGGGTGACAGGGAAAGATGGATTTGGAACCCGTTGCATGAGTTAAGAGTGAGCTACAGGCATGAACTGCAGGCTGGGCATTTGGAAAAATTTGAACTTGTCAACAATTATTCTCCATCTCATCTATCCCCATTGCACAAACAATCATCCACTGAGTTCATTGTTGGTCCAGGGGGTAATGTGTTGTGCATATCAGAGGATGAAATATCTAGCATAATATCCCGCGCATTGGCCATATCAGAGGAACGTCGCCATCTTTTACTAGATGCTATAGTTGAGGGTGAGGCAGCCTACAGCAGGGGGAGCGAGAAATCTTATAGCTCATTATCTGAAAATTCTTCGGCCTCTTCGTCGTGGTCATCTATTGGATCTTCAGACTCGGATGCAAGCATTTCATCTGACGACCTCTTCTCCAGCTATGATAGCCCACTTTTGTCATCCTCACTTCATCCTGAAGTATCTGTCAATGGAAAGGTAGCTCCCAAAGGAAAATACTCGGTTATTTGTGTACATGCCAATCAATTTTACACTCTTCGAAAGAAATGTTGTCCATCCGAGCTTGCATATATCACTTCCTTAAGCCGGTGCAAGAAGTGGGATGCTCAAGGCGGAAAAAGCAATGCTTTCTTCGCAAAAACATTGGATGATAGGTTCATCATAAAGCAAATAAAGAAGACAGAGTTTGAGTCCTTCATAAAATTTGCACCCGATTACTTTAAGCATGTTTACCATTCTCTCGACACTGGTAGCCAAACTTGCCTTGCCAAAATTTTAGGAATCTATCAGGTAAGTCAAATCAGACGTATGGGATACTTTCATGATTTTTTTCTGGGTTGTTATACATATTTTTAAGGACTGAGCTCATTATTTGTTTCAGGTTAAGCAAATCAGACATGGCAAGGAAGTGAAGCTTGATCTGATGGTGATGGAAAATCTTCTCTTCGGGCACAATGTGTCAAGGATATATGATCTCAAAGGTGCTGTTTTCTCCAGATACGTCTCCGACTCCAATGACCATGGTACTGTTTACTTGGATCAAAACTTTGTGGATGATATGCGCGTTTCTCCTATATATATTGGTGGAAGAATGAAACATCTCTTGCAGCGGGCAATCTGGAACGACACAGCTTTTCTGACAGTACGTACTAATTCACCAGACAACCACGTATAATCAATCATGTTTTGTCTTACAATATGAGCTGACAGAATTACCAATTTTTGCAGTCAATTAATGTTATGGACTACTCTTTACTCGTGGGAGTGGACAAAGAAAAGCGTGAGTTTGTATTTGGCATCATTGATTACCTAAGGCAGTATACATGGGACAAGCAATTGGAGACATGGGCGAAAACTTCTTTGGTAGTGCCAAAGAATGCTTCACCAACAGTAATTTCACCCAAAGAGTACAAGAAAAGGTTCAGGAAGTTCATGGCCAAGTATTTCCTAACAGTTCCAGACGATTGGAGTACATAGAAATGTTTAGGGTCCTGCAAATCATGTCCATTGTTTGCTTTGTTTGTTACTTTTAAGCACTGTATGTAGAATGGATGGCTCACTTGTTTGAAGTTCTCCAATGGTTTGCAGTTTTAAGGCAAATTTTTGGAGCGAGGCCCAAAGGACATGATCAGAATCATAGATCCCTCACCTATATGGCTTACTTATTTGTGTGAACGGAAAAGATTGTTTTAATGGCTTCTTGCAGTACGCTAGCATAGCTTACCCACATCCCCAACACAATTACAACGATCGGTTAGATGCGATGATCAACATTAAAAGGGCTAATCTGCTAATTCAGACTACATCAGCGTGTGATCGATTGGATCAGCAATTCCAACTGTTTTTTCATTGTACTAGTAGCACATGATTAGCAACACACAATGATGCTTGACTATGCGGCAGGAAAATTTTGTACTGAACTACACCGATGCGGTAGGAAAATTTTGTACTGTACTACACCAAAGCAAGTTTAGTGTGCATAGTTTCTGGTCAATCTGAAAATAGTAACTTGAAGGAACATAGTAGTTCGAACTACAAGGGAAACCATACCATAATGGCTGTTGCATACAAGTGTATTCTTTTTCTAAACCTTTTCTTGCTTGTCGCCTACAAGGGGGAGCATCTCCATCCGACTTCTCGTTGAATTTGTTTGTGATGTTCTTGGGCTTCCTGGGGCAACGGCAGCCTGCTGCTGAGAGATCAAATGTCTCACATACCCATAAAAAGTACAGCCAACGAGAGTGATCGCGCATCCGATTGCATTCATAGGAGAGATTGGGTTCCGGAAGATCAGCCACGACACCAATACAGCAACAGCAACCTGCAGCGCAATGATCATCATCAGTTCTAAGAAACGAAAAAAAAAACATTAAAAGAATAAAGCATAGTCCAAAAAGGTTCCTACTTTCAGGTTGCCAGCAACGTTGAAGGTCACTGCAGTTGTTGAATGAATCACGTAGAAGATAGAGAAGTTTAGACAGAATGCAAGCACTCCAGAGCCTATGATGATAACGAGTGCAGAAACAATCGAGTCATGTGTGTAGAACCAGGTAACAACACCGCTTCCTTCAAGTAACAATGCTGGTAGAGCCAGTATCATGGTGGCAAATGGTGCCATGTAGTACACTGTGTTAATGCTGCAGAAAACACGAGAAAATATCGTAACTAACATGATTGACTTTGATGGTAATATTGCAATAAAAAACAATTTACGTGATCTATTGTAACAGTAAGATCACAGCGAAACTAAAGCATCAGTCATCACGCCCACATTAAGAACATAACATGAGCATCTACCTGTCAAATTTGTATCCATGAAGTAGGGACTCCGCCAAAATGGTCTTGGTAGATGTAGCAAGGCAACCGACCATGGCAGCACAGAAACCAAACATGTTGAAACTAAGCTCTGTTATTGAAGTTAGGAGTATTCCCCCGACTATTGGGACCAGCGAAGCCCATATGCGCCACTCGAAATACTTGCTCCAAACTAACCACTGCAGGATAACTGCATCATATGGATTGGAACCAGCCTATCAGCAAAGATGGTGCATGTTGTAGCAATAGGATAATGCTAAGAAACTGAAAATGAGGTGGGACAGTGAGGGTATAAGGAGCAGAGACTGACAGTACCTGTGGTTGCTGGAGTGAAAGATTTGATTGTCTGCATAAAGGAGACTGGGATGTAGCGCAGGCTGACATTTCCGAGCACAATGTTTATGCAGAACACAAATGACATTGGAAAAATCCTCTTCCAACGGTCCTCCGGTTCGACTTCAATCAGTGGCTTTGCTTTAAGTACATGGATCGCAATATAAGCTCCAATTGAAGAGCATATGAAGTGGACACAAGACACCGTCAGAGGAAATTTGAAATCCAGCTTCTGCACCAATAAAAAAGGACAAACTCGTATTGTGAAACACAGATGTGGTACTTGATGTAAAGGAGGGTAACACCATTGTAAACAGTTCCTTGTTTTTTGAAACTTATGAGAAGAATTGAAGGAATTGTTGATGTAGGGCAAGGTTTTGCTACTTTCTATGTAAAATGGCATGTGCACTAGTTGAACAAAATCTAGTCTAGGTCGTCTAGTATTAGAATTATGTTGAGGTAATAATGCAGTGATGAAACATGCCATTGTAGTTGAGGTGGTGGAAGCACAATGCGGCACCAAACAGGAAGTTATTGTTTTACCGGTAGATGCTGCATGTTACGTTGACTAAAGGAGGAAATCTAGGAGAAATACAGTCCAGGATAGGGGGAGACAAACTTAAGACTAGAGTTGAAAGCAAATCAAACTGTTTTGCAGTACCCTCATTGTGTGAGACAGATCGATTCAAATGGAGGGAGGTCGAACCGAATCTAGAATCGGAGAGAAAAGGGCGGGAGGGAAGGGGGGAAATCTGGAGTAGTAGGTACTCCACCTGGAAGATCCACTTGTTGATGATGATGACGGTGACGTTGAAGCCCCACCACTGGAGGATGGCCAGCACCGCCCGCAGGCTGCCCAGTCCCCCGCCGCCGCCCTGCTCCATCGTCTCCTCTTCTTCTTCCTTCTCGCCTCCTCTAAATCCCAAGCTTGATTTGAGGCAGGCAAGCGGGCAGGAAGGAAGGGAAGCCCTACCCTACCTACCTCGCTGCCATGGCAAGCACGAAGCTTGTTTTCCAAAGCAAATGGGGGAGGAGCCCCGCCGCCGCCGCGTGCGATGGCCGACACCGACGAGAGGAGAGAAAGAGATGTGGGTAGCTTTGCCTAATTTGCTGCTTCCCTTGGTCGCTCTCTTCAGACTTGAGAGAGAATGGACTGGTTTGCTAAGACTGGGTCTGGGTGTAGTAATGCCGGGCTTGTCAAAATAAATTTTATTATTTATTAATAAAGCTGAAATTTGACAGAATTAAAATGTTTAGTTTCACGGCTTAAAAAAAATGTTTAGTCTATAATTAGTATAATTAGTAAGTATATGACAAGTTTTGAGATTGATGTGATTGGTGCCAAATTTCGTGGACTACCAATTTTTAATAACAAATAGTAAAATATATTTAACTTTTAGAGAAAATTACATAAAGCACCCCAATTGTCATTCTTGTTTAGAGATTTCACCCCATAATTTATTTTTTTTTGTAAAAGCCCATCCATCCAACTCATTTTGTTGAGAAAACCTACCCACTCGACACGCCGATAACAAAGTTGTATCTATTACGTGCAAGCAGTTGATTCGACCTATTTATTTTATCAGCTAGGTCGGACTTGCTAATTGTCGCTATCCTACTCAAGCTGAATGATGATTTTATCCCCGCCGTCATGACTCGAGCTTCTGCCTTTAGTTTGGTTTGTCTTGTTTAGAGCCGACATAAGCGAGTAGCTTGTAAGCAGTGAGCGGCCAACTCTGGTGGTGCGCCGCTGATTACAATGGAAGAAATGAGCCGAATTGGGGTTCAGTGGGTAAATTTCTACAATAAAATCAATTGGGTTGGTAAGCTTTTGCAACTAAATAGGTTATGGGGTGCAATATCAAAACAACAAAGAATTTACCTTGGTTGAAAGTGGCAATGACATAAACAATCCCGCAATTACAACGGTTGATAGCATAACTCCTCTAAGCAAAAATAAGGGCCCTGTTCGGCTGGCTGAGCTGAGCTGAATGGATTTTTGTAAATAAGTTGGCTGAGCTGGCTGAAGCCAGCCAGCCAGCCAAACAGGGCGAAGTGGTAGTGCACTAGTATCACGGAGGAGTAGTACAAAGCAAGCAGTACCCAATGAAAAAATAACTCAAAACATTAAGCTAGTTACCTGCTGGCTGGACTTCAACAAAGCAAAAGCAGGTCTAGATGCGTAATAGGATTAGTTGCGTTGCATCAAACCCCAGGTCCAAAAGTCCAAGGTTACAACCTACCCCAGTCCTGTTTGATTTGTTACGCTAGTCAAACCAAATGAAACAAAACAATCAATCAAGTTAGGTAAGTACTACTCCAGTTTTGTTCAGAAAATACACTCCAGTACTGCACAAGATACGAACGGATCGCTGGAATCGAATGAACGCTACGTACAATTTTTCCATACCTTGCTGCCACTCCCGAAAATACTATAAAATGTGTCTAAAAAAATAGGAGTACTATAAAATGCCTTCCGCCCCGTTCCAAAATTTCCAGCTCTGCTGCTATCCTCCCTCCCCCACAAACAAACAAACAGACAATTGTCGGCAGCTCTCTAGTAACATTTGCTACGTGAGTTTCTCAATAAAAAAAACATTTGCTACGTGTCTGAAAACTGAGAGCTACACTGTACCACACCAGTGAGTGACACACCACGTCCCCAAACGCTTTGTGTTTCTTTAACTTAAAGTTAGAAGGATTCATCTCTAATATATGGGCCTTATCATCTCTGGACCCACACATCAGTCACAAAGTCCGTTTAACCTTTTCGGCTGGTAGGGTTCGGCTTCATCACATAATAGCACCTCAAGCGTCCAGATGCACAATACTTTAGAAGTAGTACAACAGGATTCCCCATGGCCATCCCAGCATGGGATTAGGGACAAGCACACGCACATATATTCTTCATGTTCAATGATCTCAGTTCCCAAACCAAGAGACATGGAAAAAAAGGCGAAAGATTGAACGGAAGCAACTCTGATTAGGAATATGCCTACAGGACAATTTTCCAACGTAAATAGCGCAAGGCTTAGATCTCCTCTTCTTCAAATGGGTCACTCTCTGGGTAGTCTCCGACCTGCAAAGAGACAAAGACAGCTGCTAAGTAACACTACCAATGCACTATCAATGGGGTACTTATGTTTCTAACATCCAACAGAGCCACAATGGACCAAATATGCCACTTGAGATCCTAAAAACATACAATGCATACAATACAACATGACCTCATGTCCACTATTACATGCTTTGCTACTGCAAACAGACTGCGTTATCCCTTGCATTGCAAAAGGTCAATTGAAGCAACAGTAAACCCAAAACCAAATGTTTTCAGCCAGAATTTTAAGACAAATTTTGCAAGCATATGTACTCCAAAAGAGAGAACTGGTTGGCATCTAACCAGAAAAATTTACCTTTACTTTCTCTGGCCTAACAATAGCTCCATGCCCTTGAGGGCACTCAAAAAAGCGAATGCCTTTCACCCTACAGTATCAAAGAAGCAAATCGTGATGTTACCAAGATCTATTTTCCCAGTGACCTGGAATTATTCACCGGTCACAACATCTTGAATACTGGCTAAAGAGTGTATGGTGAGAGTCACCAGCTAACCATCAGGAAAATATAGCGTGTTATAAAATCGGTTGCTAACTTATAGTGACTAATCAAAGAATTAACATGAAGGTGTATTTATTATTTCTCATTGTTATGTTTTGTCAAATGTCAATATACTTACATGCCATCATGCTTTCCAAGTGGTTCGTCATATTGGATTCCAACCCAAAATCCACGCCCAAGAGCTTCAGCTCTGCCAACAAATTTTACAGTGCCCCTCTTAGCACCTGGCTCAACTTCACATCTATCGCCCACCTGTAACATAATTCTTTTATTATAAGTACAGCACAAAGAAAGATTGGTACAATTCCATACTGGATAAAAAGAATGGCTTAGAACCAGTTTGCAACTGATTACCAATGCATGAAATCCACATTGTTCCTTTAATAGATACTAAACTGGTTTCAAAAATAAAAGGCAACAAAAAACAAATATTTTCTGTTTACTGATATACACAGACATGCCCAACAAATCATATGAAAGTCAATCAGACAGACGTTAGGAGGATGCTACCGTGCTCTACGGAAAACTGCTACTCCCTCCGTCCCACAATATAAGAACTATTGCCATTTTAGGAAACTAGTTAGGTGCCCATGCGATGCAATGGGAATAAAAATCAATGCCAACCAAGAACATGAACCCTGCCATGTGAACAACTATCAAATAACTTAATCATGTTAACAACAATTTTTATGAAAGTGTGCAAATGGTTGCCCGATTTGTTAATAAAAGAGCTTACAAAGTTTTATTTACAAAGGATTGTCTGAAGGAATTTCATACATATATATTACACAAAGGTCTTTTAGTTTCATGGCCCGATATGCATCGGCTTCACGCCTTTTCCTTTAAGTGCTAAAATAGGGGTTGGCATGGCCATGATCCTTTCGAAATAAATTAAGATCCTCGCATTGTGATCCTTCTATAGAACTTCCAAGGATCACCAAATTACTTACCCTTCTTGCTGAGCTAGCCAGGAGGATGCAAAGGATATATCAGTGAATTTTTGCTGTCCAATTATCTAAGAATCATATCAGTCTTGAATTTTTGCTTAACTCTTACAAAAACATTATACATGGGATAAACCATCTCATTGCTACTTCACCTATGAAATACAATGTCAAAACAATGAGTAATAGTTCAAGATGAGGGCAATTTAAATGCACAAAAATACATAATCATGCATTTTAGTCCATATATATATGCTATAAAAATGGCCCATCCATACTCCCAACACATAAAAGGTAAAGAATGCATGACTTTCAAAAAATGTTGTTGTAAATTTCAGTCACCGGCTCCCCGCCATCTATGGAGGCTCACATAATGATCACATTACCTGAGTGCATACAATATTTCAAATGCTAAATGGATATTACCTGGGTGGCTGGATGACATAGGGTATGGTCCAACCATCGCAAAATCAGCCATAACCAAAAATTGAGTACCCCCCCCCCCGACACACACACAAGATAAATTATGAGCAGGCCCTGGAAAGAGATGAACGCATTAGAAAAAAATCTGCTTGCTATGCAGCTAACATAATGATCACATCTCATTCAAGTCCAAACTTCTTTAGAAACGTACAAAACTAAGTGGTACAGGGGGCAATTTCATGGCGAGTGTTGACTTTCAAGTATTTGATATACACCAATCAGTATATTGCACATGCGCTTCATTTCCAGTTGATCGCTTGAAAAGTTGGAATGTCACAAGAAGGACATTGCAACCAAACATACTGAGATGCAAGCACTGTTCTAGGGCCACACAATGCAGCATGCAACCTGTTTTCATGTATCGCCACTTATTTGCTTACGGGCACTCATTTCTTCAGACCGTGGAAGAGTGACGAACCCAACTATCAGAGACAAATATGTAAGTGCAAAGTATACAGAACTATCAGTTTACTGAAACTCTCTGGTATCCTCGATGGTAGACTCACTGAAGAACAACGAAATGAACACAACCGATTTTCAGAATAATGGGTGGCATCTTCCATCCGACTAAGGAATATTGACGAACCTATGATCAGTGTGCTGTCAGGAATAATCAGCAATGCAAACAGCCAAACATACTGATTTGAAGTGCTTGATTTCTACAGGAATGAGTTTCCTCGATACATCGTGCATAATTCCATACGAACCAGCATACCTCACCTATAGAAAAATACTGCTAAAATGTAGTAGGAAGGAAAGGTTGGCCAAATGTGACAAATAAACTTTGGTCAGGATAAATTGTTACTATAGACATCGTAGAATACATCAGTGCTAATATAGAGCCCTGAAGCATGATTGATTATTTGATACAATGTTCCAAGTCATTGTTCGATTGCAATCCTTTTCACTTAATTTTCTCAAGCATATTTTTAACTCCTTATGGAATTCTACAAGAGGACCATACAGATGACAGTATTACTTTATCTGATCTATAGCATGCATGTCGTACATAAATAATCAGGAGCAAAACGAGAGTTGCATGTGGTGGTGGCAGTTATGCTGACCCTCTTTTTGCGGAGGATAACATCGGTGTCAAGATTGAAGGCATAGACAATCGATCGACCCTAGAGATCCGAACCAATTCCGACGCACCGGAAGAGGCCAACGTGGTCGTCAGCCTCCAGCGCCGGCGGCGTGAGCGGAGCAGTGGCCCCGGCATGAGGTCGATGTGTTGGACGGAGCGGCGGCGGTGCAGGCATCAGGCATGGCCGCGAGGGGAGATGCTACGCCAAGCACTCAAGCGGCAGCGCCGCAGGAGTCGGGCGTGGAGAGATGCAGCTGATCGCTGTTTTCTCACTTTCTGTTTGTTGCGGCGGCGCAGGAGTCGGGCGTGGAGTTAGATGGCACGGAGACGGAGGAGCGTTACGGTGTGATGTAGCGCACGGATGGAGGAGGCGGCGGCGACTGCTCGATGGAAGTAGTTGCCAGCTGCCCGCGAGGATCGGCGAAGGTGGCTGCGGCGGCGAGACCGGCAGACGTGGCGGTGGCTCGCTGCTCGTGAGGATTGGCGGAGGCGATGCGATCGGCAGATGCGCTCGGTATTTGTTTACGGTAATTAGGTGGAGGGGCAAAGTTGGAAAAAGAAAATATAGGACACACGGGACTCACCATCACCACTACAAACTTTTTAAGTAGTATAGATGATAAGGATCTATTCAAATGTCCACAATACCCCTTATTAATATGTAGGACCCACTGTCTTTTTAATTGATAAATGGAATTATAAATAACACATTCCATAATATGAAGGTTTCTGCATAGAAAATGCAACTCAATATGGAAGGACCACCAGTTAATCACAAATATGTGGGCCATAAATTAATTGTATGAAAGCTAAAAGTTCTTATATTTTGGGACAAACCTAAGAGGCAAAAGTTCTTAAATTATGGGACGGAGGTGGTATTAAAAAACAAGGAGATACTAGAACAAAACACAATACAATATTCTTGGCAGCTGCTCCAATTTATAGCAATCAAGAAAAATGAAGGCAGCCAATTTCAAGTTCATCCTCAAGATGACCATACTTCAAGCTTGCCATGTTCACTACTATGGTCATAGATTCATATATAGCTTAAAATGGGGGTTTTTTAGGGGGACAAATTACAGTAACTGGTGCACTGTAGTATTCAATTGCAAGACAGTATATCCACTAATCCATTTACTGAAGCTAGAACTGCCATTAAACAGGTATTTGGAATTTTGGACAAGGGGGGTTATGGAGGATACTCTTGAAAATTTTTAGAATGTAGTTCAAATTTCTGATGATTTGGATCCATGTCCCCCAACATAACCCACAAAAAACTCATGCGCATATTCAAACAGGTCCTAAAAACCAGGGGTTGAGGATGCCGCAGAAGAACTAAATCATCATATCACTAATTAAGTTGTAATGCATGCCTTGGAAAATCAGCATATACAAGAGATAAGTTAGCTAGGGGCAATATCACGTAGTATTTGCCACAGCTTAATAATGAACATGAGGAAACAAAATTTACTGACCTTGATGTTGGCGCAGAGTTCCTCCATATGCTTGTCAGATTGCTAAAGAAAACAAGAAATAGAGTAAGCAAGTTGAGAAATAGGAATTGATAGCAAAAAACTTGAGGAATCTTACTTGTTTATCATCTGACGCAGGGTTTTTCATCACCATCTTTTCTTTGAATTTTCGAAAGTTTGCTGGTGCAAAACATGGATGTCAGTAGTAAATACTCGAGGTAATTTGTAGAAAGCAATAAGTAGCATCAGCACAGGATTGTTGATGCAACATAGCAAAAGCAGTAGTATAGGACTTGAAGTCAGGTTGGACTATAAATAAGTGCAAAGAACAGGTGTGAAAATGGTGTAAGCGTTTGCAAGGAACAGAGTGAAGTACATATGAGAGGTGAATTGTTGGACATTGTGCTCCAAAACTATCTGAAGGATTTACGTGTCGATTGAAGAAAAGATAGACTCACTATCAAGCTTATTATATGCTTCATCTGAGATTGTGTACTTCTCAACAAGTGAAGTATCCTCCAACCAGCCCCCAGACGTGACTGACGACGGATCGAGATCAATAATGTGCAGGCGGTACCTAGGGGGGAGAGATGGGAGTGAGACGGAGCGCAGTTGGCAGAGCAGCGAGAAAGAGGAAGGCAAAGGAGGCAGTAAGTAACCACCCATCGTATGGGGAGTAGGCAGCGAGGGTGGCGTCGTCGTGGTCGAGGTCGGCGACCATGGCGCCGGTGTCGTCGCGCAGCTGGAGGCGCATGGAGGCAACGGCTGTGCCGGTCTTCCTCCATAGCTTCTCCTTGAGCGACTCGACGGAGGTCTGCGAACTAGAAGTGACAAGGGTTAGGAGTTGGAGGAAGAGGAGGATGGAAGTGGGTGAAGGAAGGAGACCTGACCTGCTTGGAGACGCGGATGTCGGAGGAGAAGGTGGAGAGGTTGGAGTGCGTGAGGAGGAGGAGGACGCTGTCGTCCGCGGGCAGCTGCAGCTTCGACGACGACATTGCCGCCGCCGCCGCCGCCGCCGATCGCCGGATCCCAACACCTGCCGGCTGTGTGGGGGAAGGGGAATCGATCCCAGCAACCAACCAACACACGAAAAGCCCAATGGACAAGAGCCTAAAGGCATGGCCCAATAGCACAATGGGTGGGCCCAGCCCAATGGATATTTTCCTCGGCTCCTCCACACCACAGCAAGCAGCAGCACACTCCTCTCTATCCGATTCCGGTCGCCATTACCTGAGGAAATGGCGGCCATGGCGACGGTGATGATGTCCTCTATGCAACTCACAGTTGCGGCGAGGCCCATCCGCAGCCGCCGCGCGCTCTCCGTCTCCGCCTGCGCCGCTCCCCCGCGGCAGCGGCCTCCCCCTCCTCCTAGCCGCGCCCAACAACGCCGCGGGCCGCGCCGCCATCGCCACGACGACGACGACGAAGGCAAACCTCCCAGGAGGCGAGGAGGTTCTAGGCCGACCCGCACACGGGGCCCGCCTGCTCGCCGCCAACAGTCGTACGCGGACGAGGAGGAGGAGGACGACGACGACAACGAGGGGAGCTTCGGTGGGGGCACCCGGGCGGCCGCCATGCCCAAGCCGCCGGCGGGCTTCGTGCTGGACGAGCAGGGGAGGTGCATCGCCGCCGCCTCCAAGCGCATTGTCACCATCGTCAGTTTCTTCCTCGCCACCCCTCCTCAATTCCTTCATTATTCAATCATGACCAGGGAAGGTGCGCGTGGTGCCTGCAGATTGATGACACCAACAAGCGGCCCTTGGAGTGCATCATCAGGAGGGTGTTCCGGAGCACACAGGACCACGACTGCATGCTCCTTTGCCCCGTTGACATGTATGTACTCTCAATTCCATTCATTCACTCTACACTCTATACACATTTTCCTCTAACATATATGAATAATTCCCCCCTCTCTTTCAGGCCTGTGCAGGTTCTTAAGAGCTCCAATTTCAGCGGCTGGATTGCTGTATGTCTCTCATCCTCGATTTCCATTCACCATTTCAACATCATTCAGCTCTCACACTAGCATACAGCGTGCAGCTGAGGCTCAAAATCTCTCCATTTCCCACCATATCATGCCCAATGGATTTGATAGATGTAATTGGAATTGATATCATTTCCCTCCTCCTTATCCGCCGCATGATACAATTGCTTTTCAATTGCAGGTTGATGATGACCAGATTAAGGAAATCATTCCATCCGTTGCATATGCCCTTGCTAGAGTGCATATGCACTTTGTAGAAAGTGGGTAAGGATCCCAAGCCACCATATGTACCCAAAATCGTCTACCCTTTCTGTGGAACTGAATATATGGCTCATGCGATTTCTTAGTTATTACTATCTTTGCTGCTTTCATAACACTAAGATCTTTGGTTCCCACTTTCAGATTCTGTTATACAGCACGGGGTGGCTTCTGCTTTCCTGAAGACGCAATTCAGGAATTTCATGGTAACCAAAAATATGGCATACTTCCCTGTTAGCACACAAGCTTTTGATGATATCTACTCACTGAAAAGGTTGTTTTTCAACCTTTGTACAAACAGAAACTGAACTAGAACCAACAGCTTTGTTACACCTCTACGATTGCCATAGCACCTTACCGATGATATGGTTTTGTCTTTTACAACAGATATTTGCACATGCATGCTTTTCAAATTTGATGCCTAAAAAAAAATCTAGAAATGAAGCTAATATCAAATCGAAGGACTGGACAACTAGCATATGCAATTGCAACATCTCCTCGAGTCCTTGATGCCTTTTGTTTGATCCTTTTTTGTACTTCACGTTGTGCTCATATTAATATTGCAGATTCTGCTGACGGCAGTGGTGGGGTACCTTTTGAAGGCGTAGAGATTTGTTGTTTCAATTTGGTGAGCAAAATGGTTTCTATCAACGTGGCTTCAGAAAATAGTGGATTGCTAGATATTCCTTGGTGTTCTGTTGAAATGCACATGCTTGTGTATGTATTGCTGATACGCGTTACATTTGCAGGACGGTGCGCATTATATGATTTATACACCAGTTGATCCTCTTCTGTTCGTTGCAGTGAAGGTATGTTGGTTGTTCTTCAATTTGTTGAGACACTCCAAGCGAGATGCCCCTTGCGGCCTTGCCCACCGAAAAAACAACAGAAAATATGAAAATGGTTGCACATTTTGTCTGAAAACATTACGACCTTTGTGCAGGATAAAGATGGCGTGCTACGCATTGCTGAAGATGTAAGCAACGTTACTGTTATACTAATGTGGTTCATTCTAACTGAAACTATTATTACAGCGTAGCCTGTGTAGTAGGATTTTGTGTTTAGGCCACAGGGTCTTATGTGCTCTGTGACAGGAACTCATGGACGACCCTGCTATTGTCGATGCCATAGATGAAGAGACAGAATTCACCGCTTTGGTGGTAAGACACCTACTTGTTGGTTTGATCCTTTCCATGCCTATGTGAAGTATGTAAGTGGTTCTTGTTTCTCTATGTTTATGTACATACGGTGCAGGAGGAGGAAGAGGCCCTTCTTGAATCAGTACTGGGTGAAAGATGACCAATGCCGCCTGTATCTGTATTGATGGTCGATCAGAGGTGGAGAATGCAATGACGCCGTTGATCATCCATCGTCATTCCATTCGCCAAGTAGCAGAAGCAAGGCTAAGCTAGACAGCGGCAGATCTGTATGATTGACATAGGGATATACAGGGAGTAGTATGCTGATGTTAGATATGCAAAGTAGCTTGAACTAGGGAGCTGCTTCTCTTTGTTGAAGCTTGCAGGTCAGCCTGTTTGTTGTTCTTGCTGGCATGGTCAATTGGTGATGGTGGTGTGATCTATGCACTTGTTTTGGGTATACTAGTTGGATCTGGGCTGGGATGGTTCGGCCCACCACGATCTACCAGCTATTATGTTTTACTGGGCTGGCACTGGTAGTTGGCAATGGTTGCGTTTTTCAGTCTTTTTTTTTTTCCCTTGAGAAACGAACAAAGAAAGGAATGATATGCTATGGTAGCGCGGTTCACCCTCCTGCAAATTCTACTGCACTACCATTTTGAACTTCGATTTTTTTGAAGACCGCAAGCAGCAAGCACCCATGGATGAAGGAGCGACATTCTATCTGGATATACTCTAGCCAAGGATCAAGGTCAGGTTAGGTTGATCTATCCGCAGGGAATGAGCATGCCTTTTTTTTTTCGAAATAGGAAATGAACCTACTTTAATTAATACTGAGAGTACTCTACCCAACTGAAGGTGACATCTGAAAATAGAAAGGCTCCCTCTCAAGCCAAACCAATCCTTTCAACAGCAGATGCGAGAGAGAGAGAGAGAGAGAGAGAGAGAGTACTCAAGTTTAACCTCCAAAATCCTTTTAGTTAAACCGTGACCATGCATACCATTAGTACAGTGTGACATCATCGAGATTCTAGTCTCCAGTACCGGACTTCCTTCGTGGCAGGACTTGCAAGTACGCCAACATATCTTGTAGTACATCTCGGTGTCTCGGGCGCAACCAGATAGCAAAGGAACCTCAGCTGCCATATCGACTTGATACAAGAATAACAAGATGGAGCCATCATTTCGCACATTATTGGGAACCATTAGCTTTATGCCTTTATTTACAACATGACCATATAGGGCTGCATAAGAAACTTAGGCATGAGAGGGTAACCCACAATATCAAGGTGACTCAGGAACTCTCCACGGTTTGTGCAAAATGGAATGATAGGACAGACAATCCTTTCACTTCAGGCAGCTAACCAGGTTTATTTATTTCGTCAAGATTCATATATATTGCATCTCAGCAAAGGGCAAATATTTTCATATTTTGTAATCCAATATTTTTTATAACATATTTTTCTGTTTTAAGGCTATATCAAGTTAAAAACAATTTATTGTAACACCAATAATATACATTTCATTTATCTTGTGATCAAACATATACATCTGACATTTTTAATTCAAAAGAATTCATAAGTGATAGTCTGATAGATATATATGTATAGAGAGAGGGAGAGAAGTATACACAAAGATGCAATACCTATCACTGCACAGGGGGATGTGGATGATATCAAGAAAGAAACCTAATTTCTCATCATGATGTCCATCCTCATGAGGAGCGTATACTATGGGTCCGCGATGCCCAAACTCCAAAAACCAGGAACCAAAACACAAACAATATCGCCCAACATCGCATAGACCCATATTGGATCCTCGGGAAAACCTGAAAACATAAAGGATAATGAATATTACACCATGGGCATCACAGTCCATACCAATAGCAGGAATCCTCACAATATATGCAATTAGTAAAGGTTTGACATGTGGCAATGAAGTGAAATATATCATGAGAAAATAATCATATACTTACAAATCTCAGGGAGATTATTATAGTCAATGCACATAAACCTCCAAGAAGCATGTGAAGACAAATCACAGCAGCTTTCTGCAAAGAAATTCAAAGAAAGCCATTTTTCTCAGACCCGTTCGATCCATGGAAGTCTCTTTGTTACAACAAAAGTTAGTACTGGATGCTAGCCTTGCAAATTGCATGGGATGCGAGGTAATAATTGCTACTAATGACAGTAATACACAGAGAAAGCAGAATGGGCGCAGAGAAATGAAAGAAATTTGTATCTGACAAATACTTTTTCATGGATAAGTGAACACGACGAGAATGCAACTAATGACATAAAGGAACATCTGAGGCCTATATTTTCTAGTTTAGCCTATCCATCTTATATCTCTAAAATTCGACCAAGTGCCTTTGTCACACAATGTTTGCATTGCACTAGCCAGTACTATACTTATATAAGAAAGAATGTGAGCCATATCATCAGATACACAGTGTGTATCAGAACAAAGCAGTAACATATATTAGCTGCACACAGCTTGCAGAGGTTACATGGATATGAATGTATGAGTTAGAAAATGAAGCTTTATGCCTCAACATAACCTTGTTCATCATGGCATCTTAAAAGTGACTCTGCAACTAAATTTTTGTTTAAAATTGATCCATGCTACTGTCATAGAATTAAGGGGTTTTGAAGAGATTTAAACGATCCAAACAAAAAGTAAGAGGTGTGGAATTAAGCAGTAATTTCCAAATTGGATGCCACAGCTCACATGTAAAAACAGAGCCCTTTGGAGATTCAACTTACCTTGCCAACATGCGGAGCAAGTAACCATGCAAGAACAATAACACCTAGGCCAATGGCAAGAAACACCCCAGTGCCCTCCAAACTCCACCTTGCATGTACTACTCTTGCTACCACAGTACCATGCTCCGCAGAATTATTACTTGGACTAGCAGGTGTTTGTTCAGTTTGGCCCTGAGAAAGAGCGACATGTGAATTCTGAGGATTGAACCATGACGATATCTCACTAAGGCGCTGTCTTCGTATCGCTGCAACAGCGTCTGGATCCACACCTGTATCTGACCCATAATGCAAGTAAGAGAGCTCCCCAGTGGATGTTCTCTCCCTGAGAGCTTCATATTCCTTCAAGGAGGCTAAGACCTTATTGAAATCCGCAGGCCTTACATTTGTGGCCACATTTCCGCAAATCTCGCATACGGTGGAACCGTGGCTGATGAACCACTTGAGAGCGCAGGCATAATGTGCAAGAGCAAGCTCGTTCTTGCAAGAGCATCCTAGATCCATGAGATGATCCTGGTGATGCAAAGGGCCTGATTCGAGGTCGGTGGTGCAGACGAAAATCTCCCCATGGGGGCTTACAAACTCGAGGACATTGCGGGCATCCTTGGAGGCAGGATCAGGGTGGTCCTTGCTGGCGGTGGCCACAACATCATGGTGTGCATCTCGGGATGGCGGTAGAATGCCTAAGAAACCGAGGGCAGAATCCCCTCTGAGATCAGGCTCGACACAGTGGCAAACTCGGCAAAGAGAGAGGCCCGAATCCCTATCGGTGCTGGAGCTAGATAGACGGGGTTGACCTGGGTTGACTCCATCGGTTTTCTCACTGACATCCCCATCTCCAACTCCATCCGGTGGCTGCGCGTCCTCTGCCTTGAGCCCCATCTTTATCCTTTATTTCCGGGACATGATCTGAGTCATGATCCTCACATCCCTCAGCCGGGAGCCTTGACTTGTTCTAGCGATCTAGGGCAAGCAAATCAAGCGTGAGGAGAGGAAAACGAACCTCGCCTCAAAGTATGCAACACCCGAAGAAATGGATTGATTCGATCGGAGCCAAGATGAAGGTAGCGCGCCGCCGGATCGATTCGAGGGTAAGGGAAGCGGGTGGGGAAGCAGAAGCAAGGGCACCTCAGCGAGGCTTCAAATCGAATCGCGACTCGAAGGCGAAGCAGTTGCTTTGCTGCTGCTCGTGAGATGAGAGTGGCGAGGAGGAGGAGGAAGGCGATCGATGGAAGGCCACGCAATGAGTGAGTCACCGCCGGTGGGGAACGGAATCTGGCGGCCGGTCGAGTCCACCTTTCTCTTCTCTTCGACAGCTGTCTCGCCGCGTCCAAGGCCATCTTACATTTGTTTTTTTCCTTTTCTTATATGAATTTTAAATTGTATAACCCCCCTGATTAAATTACTGCTTGTTTCATTCGATTCAGGAAAAAGAATGTTTTACTCACCAACCAAAATTTATGCTGTTTTATCCTCTAAAGTTCATAAAACCAACTCACTCCACTCCAAAATAGTCCACAAATATTAACACTTCTAATGTTTTGATCCGTATTAGTGCTTTAAAACTATTTAAACAATGATTGAAAATCAGAAGAAAAGTTGGACATAAAAAGTACTACCTAAAGCTTTATGCTTTATGTAGTTGTATTTTGAGACGAAAGTAGTAGCATAACTACCACCATGAAAAATTAGAGCCTACAAATACGATTCTTTTAGAGATATAAGGAATATCAATAGTGTAGTGTAAATATAGAAAAGTATTTTAGGACTAAACAATATGATGGAATAGTTTTAAAAACTATAATAGACCTTTTATTTTGACTCTTTTTTTCTAAGGAAATTTATGTAGGCCTTGTGGTTACATGGGAAACAAGCTACAAATAAAAAAAGTGAATCTAGTTGACAAAATGACATAACTTAAAATTTAGATGAAATACTGATGGCACCCATAAAATATAGCAAATCATAGTAGTGTTATTCAGATCATGCCCAGGAGTAATGGAATGGATCTAATTATCCCCCGATCCAAATGCATGTATACTTGTTTTTCCAATAGCATTGTCGTTCAAAAGGATTCAATTCCTTTGCTTTGAAAATCTATTGAACCAAACAGGGCTTAGATTGATTTTGCATCAAGTACACCTGGAATTAGTTTCGTTTTTTAAAGAAAATCTGCTCATGAAAAATTCAACAGCATAGAAAGACCTAGGAGTACTTATTAGTGAGGTGATTTATTATTCTCTCATTCTTTTTATGCCATTTTAGTTTAAAAAAGTACTGAAGCTGTGTGATTGACGATTTTATGGACACGGTCGAGAATAGGACGTCTGTCCGTGACGATGTCAGTCGCCTGGTCACTGTTGGAGAGCGGACAATTATCAATCACCAGCAACTGAATTAATCTTTCATAATTCCAATCGTCGGTCGATTTCTTTCGCATGTGAGTTTTTTCACAGATCGATATTGCCGATTCCCAAGCACCTTCCTCTATCCTCTCCTCAATTGACGAACTCCTTGTTGGTAGATTTCTTCTTCGTCTTGTGAAATCTGGCTGGATCTACATGTAGTGCTCGCCACGCTGTTCGTTGCTGCTCTATTGATCCGCTTCTTCTTCGTCTTCTCGATTGAGTTGTTGATTGATATGCTCTTCGTGTAAGCAGTGAGGCAGATAGATCCCTGCGGCTGCCTCTAATGGTGTTTGGCAGCCACACCCGGCTCGATGTGCGGCGGCCGCAGCACAACTCCTCCTCATTCTGCTCCCCCTCCACCGCCGTCGCCGTCTTCGTCGCGCTCGCCTTGGTCGCCGTCTGGATGGCCTCTTCCACTCTCGTCACCCCCGCGGATTTCTCCCCCTTCCAGCCCTCCACAACCCGCCCATCGCAAAACCATTCCCCTTCCACCGCTCGACCTCAGCTGGATCCTGCTGCGAACCACCACCAGCAGCAGCCACCTCAACAGGACGATGATCCACCTCCAGTGACACTCACACAGCCACGGGCGGAGGCGGGGACTCAAGCGGCGGAGCTCCTGACAGAGACCACTGCAGATTCCGACCAGCAGGGGTCATGGAAAACTCAAGCTACAGAGTCCTCCAACAACATGGAAACTCAGAATAAGCAGACTGCGGCGCCCAGCAGCTATGCTTGGAAGCTCTGCAATACTGAGGCAGGCCCAGATTATATCCCGTGTCTCGACAATCTCCAAGCCATCCGCAAGCTTCGGACCACCAAGCATTATGAACACCGAGAAAGGCATTGCCCCCAGGAACCTCCTACCTGCCTTGTCCCTCTTCCGGAGGGCTACCGAAATCCAATTAGGTGGCCTAAGAGCAGAGATCAGGTTTAGATATGCTTGCTGTCTTACTATTTTCTTCATTACCAATTTTTTCCTAGCATCATTCATTTACTTTGTGTTTGCTCCGCGCAGATATGGTACAACAATATTCCTCATACCAAGCTGGTTGAATACAAGGGTCATCAGAACTGGGTTAAGGTCTCTGGGGAGTACCTATACTTTCCGGGAGGCGGAACTCAGTTCAAGCATGGTGCATTGCACTACATTGATTTCATTCAGGAGGTAATGTTCCTGTGGTTTTTGTGTGTCAACAGGCATTATTGTTGTGCGATATAATCATCCATTAGAACATTTCTGACAAGTTGACAAATTATAACCACAAAGTTATTGTTGTGCAATAAAATCATATATTAGAACTCAGTTACTGTTGTGTTAGAAGGGATATTACAACTGCTAGTGATTGTTGAGTTGGTGCATCGCACAAATTCCTTTGGAATCAACCGACATGTCAGCAATGCTTGCTTGTAGTAAAACAGAATGTGCTTCTTTTATTTTCCCTGCAAAAAGGATGGCCCAGTAGATCTCGTAATTCAAATATGTATGTAACACAAAAAAAAAGTATGTAACATAAGTACAATTGAGTGTGTTCGACTGACATGTCTGTTGTTACTATGCAGGCAAAGAAGGACATAGCATGGGGAAAACGAACTCGTGTGGTTTTAGATGTTGGTTGTGGAGTTGCCAGCTTTGGAGGGTATCTATTTGATAGGGATGTGGTTACTATGTCATTTGCACCTAAAGATGAGCATGAGGCCCAGGTGCAGTTTGCTCTTGAGAGAGGAATCCCTGCTATATCAGCTGTTATGGGTACACAAAGGCTCCCATTTCCCAGCAGGGTATTTGATGTTGTTCATTGTGCACGCTGTAGAGTACCATGGCATATTGAAGGTGATTTCTGTCATGAGAAGACTCTTCTTATACAGTACCCTACCATACCTTACCTTTTATATTATCTTTTTTTGACATATATTTGTGTTATTCCGTAGGTGGTAAACTTTTGCTAGAATTGGATAGACTGTTGCGCCCTGGTGGTTATTTTGTGTGGTCTGCTACCCCTGTATACCAGAAGCTGCCAGAAGATGTTGAGATATGGGAAGGTGAATTCAGTGGGGATATTGTTTTGACATTCAAAATTTTGCATTTTCGGATATGCTATTGCTGGTTTCTTGAGTCAGGACACTTACCAGACTCCATGCCAACTGAATTGTTGTAATGAAATACCGTGCTCAGTGCCTAATAGCTATGTTTGTTGTGCATTGTTCCAGCAATGTCTACTCTTACAAGGTCAATGTGTTGGGAAATGGTCAATAAAGTGAAGGATAGGATAAATAAAGTAGGTATAGCAATTTTCAGAAAGCCAACGGATAATAGCTGCTATGAGGCAAGATCAGCAGCAAGCCCTCCAATCTGTGGAGAGTATGACGAACCTGATGCTGCCTGGTAAATGTTTTAGCATGTTATATCTTCGGTATTGTCACTAAATCTTGTACCTTATTTTTAGGCTCATCCATTCCCTTGTCATTCAGGAACATATCATTGCAGTCATGTGTGCATAGGTTGCCCACTGATCCTGCCATTCGTGGTTCACAATGGCCGGAGGAATGGCCATTGAGGCTGGAGAAACCACCTTACTGGCTGAAAAACTCAGAGGCTGGTGTCTATGGGAAGCCTGGTGCTGAGGACTTTCTAGCAGATTACGAGCACTGGAAGTGGGTCATAAGCAATTCATATATGAATGGCTTGGGCATTGATTGGTCTGCTGTTAGAAATGTTATGGACATGAAAGCAGTATATGGAGGGTATGACATATAACCTGCATCAGCTCCTCGTTGCCTTTTTTTTATGCCTATTTAGTTTTTTTTAATAAAATCTTTTTCATATTGTAGTATCTTGTTTCCTGCCATACTTTTTTTTTTCAGTTTTCTTTAATTGAAATATGTTGGCAGATTATCAGCAATTCTGAAGCAAAATGATGTACCCGACTGCATTACAGCATGTTAATTTCTTGAATCCACTTACTCTTGTAGGTTTGCGGCAGCTCTGCGAGATATGAAGGTGTGGGTTATGAATGTAATTCCAATTGATTCACCTGACACACTTCCAATTGTATATGAGCGTGGGCTGTTTGGAATTTACCATGACTGGTGTGAATCATTTAGCACCTACCCCAGAACCTATGATCTTCTGCATGCGAACCATCTTTTCTCCAAGATTAAGAAGAGGTATAATCCCGATCTCTCGATAAACGTGAACAAAAAAAAACCTGATATATGTGGAGGTTTTCACTTTGCTTATTGATTTGTCGTGTCAACGAACAAAACTGATTTTCCTGCTGAGTATATGAAGAAGTCATACATGTTTCCCACTCTTTGGAGTCTTCCTTTTTTTATGTGTAAATTTTGGTAGCATTGGTGCACACTATAGTACTATACCAATGTGAGTAAGACTTGTGTGTCTATGCCGACAGAACAATTACATGTAACTGATGTTGTTGGATGGCAGTGACAGGTGTAAATTAGTGGCAGTGATAGTGGAGGTGGATCGAATACTGAGGCCAGAAGGCAAACTGATTGTTAGAGATAGTATGGAAACAATACATGAAGTGGAGTCTATGGTGAAATCACTACACTGGGAGGTCCGAATGTCTTATTCCCAGGACAATGAAGGTCTGCTGTTTGTTCAGAAGATGATATGGCGACCCAATGAAGTTGAAGCTAAGATATGATGTAGCAGCACCACCGGTGTCAGCTCTGGCACCAAAACCCTTGTAAGAGGAAAAAAATAATGAAAAAAAAAGAAAAGTAAAGTAAAAACAAGTAGTGAGAAAGTGGTTGCATACTAAACTATAGTAGGTTTTTGTGGGGATATCTTTTTTCTTTTTTTTGTAGGTGGTGGGGGAGGCAATGCATTGTATTGTATTTTCTGGCCGGGAAACATTAGCGACTCATCCTGTTGTGGCATGTATGAGATAAAACATACATTCCTGTTTGTAGTAGATCAGGTCACTAGGGACAGTGTAGCATATAGGAATATAGTTAAATTATGATTGGACTGACCATTCTTTGTGTGGAAATTACTGAAGCAGCTGGATGCTTGTATGAACAAAGTGGATTTATAGTAATGTGAATTGAGAAATCGTATTGGGTGTGGAGAGGGCATGTTTGGTTGGTTGGGATTGGGTTGTCATCATCGGCCCAACCCAGTTATGCAAGCAAAGGATTCCGACCCGAAGCCGAAGAGAGAGGGAGGCACAGCGAGACAAACACACGTACCATGCGTCTCGCCGCGGCGGCGGCTGCGGCCCTCCGCCCCACCGCCGCCCTCCTCCTCTTCCCGCCTCATCGCCGCGCCGCCTCTCTGCGCCTCCCCTTCGCCCGCCCGCGCCGCCACTCCTCTTCCTCCACCACCGCCAATCCCACCAATCCCAAGCCGCCGCCCACCGAAAGCAACGCCGCCCGCCGCCGCCGCCACCGCGACTCACCGGAGGGCATCCTCAAGGCCAAGCTCGACATATGCTCCCGCGACAACGACCTCCCCACCGCCCTCCGCCTCTACGACTCCGCCATCTCCTCGGAAACCCCCATCCCGCTCTCCGTCGGCCACTACAACTGCCTCCTCTACCTCTGCTCCAGCGCCGCCGCCGCCTCCTCCCCCGACGCCGCCCAGCGCGGCTTCGACATCTTCGCCCGGATGGAGGCCCAAGGCGTCACCCCCAACGAAGCCACCCTCACCATCGTCGCCCGCCTCGCCGCCGCCCGCCGCGACCCCGCCATGGCCTTCTCCATCGTCCGCCGCATGGCCACCGCCGGCACCGCGCCGCACCTCCGCTCCTACGGCCCCGCCCTCTTCGCCTACTGCGACGCCGGCGACGCCGACGGGGCCGCAGAGGTCGAGGCGCACATGGATGCTTCCGGGGTCGTGCCCGAGGAGCCCGAGCTCGCCGCGCTGCTGGGCGTCAACTCTGCCACTGGGAGAGCCGACCAGGTGTACAGGCTCCTCCACAGGTCACGCGTGCTTCTTCGCCAGGTGGGCGACGCCACCGCCCGGTTAGTTGAGTCCTGGTTCGCCTCCGACGCTGCCTCCAAGGCGGGCCTCGTCGACTGGGACGCCACCAAGGTGAAGGAAGGGGTGCGCAATGGCGGCGGCGGCTGGCATGGCCAGGGCTGGCTCGGCAAGGGCCATTGGAGCGTTGGCCGAAGCGTGATGGACAAACAAGGCACATGCCAGCGCTGCGGGGAGAGGCTTGTCTGCATAGACATCGATCCATCAGAGACACAGAATTTTGCCGACTCCGTCGCTCAAATAGCAATCAAGCGGGATGCCAATTTCAGGCAGTTTCAGGTTCACTCCATCCTTTCATCCTCCTCACATTCTTCAATTGGACATGTTTTATGTCAGATTTACTAGCTCCCTTTCGCTCAACACCAGTCTGTAACATTTAGGGACAACAATTTCGCACAACACTAATCCCCAATATTTAGGGACATCAACTCGTTAGGAGCGAGCAACTGTAAGGACTTTGATGTTCTATCTTCCCGTGTGGCTGATAAAATAATTTAAATTGCCCTAGATTTTGGAGCTCTAGAGTCATGAGGCTTGTGCATTCCATGTTGTTTTGAGGCATTGCATCTGTTTTTTCCGGGACAAGTTTTTTTCTCCTAGGGCACATGGCAACTGTTTAGAAGATCTAATCTGGAGCACTGTGATAAAATTTGTGGAGTTGCCACTACAAGGGCATACTTCACATTTCTCCTGGGAATAATTGCTTCAGAACCTCTTGTCTTGTTGCTTGTTTTAACACAGATAGCACCATTGTAAGCTTCTCTATCTAATTGGCAACCTGATCTCTGCAGGAATGGCTCCAGCGCCATGGACCATTCGATGCCGTTGTTGACGCCGCTAATGTTGGCCTTTACAATGGTAACTCTTTCAGTTTTTTCGAGGTTAGAAGACTTCTATCTTGCAATGCTGTAAATGTGGTCCTATTGTTCGTTCTTGAACCAGATGATTGAATGGATGATCCCACTTTTTTATTGTCTTTAAGGCAGTCAGGCACAACCATCAATTATTACCATGTTTTCCTTGTAGGTGAGCCGTGTTGTGAAAGGCATACAGAAAATAACTAAATCAAAGAAATTGCCACTGATCATTTTGCATAAGAATCGAGTAAATGGTGGTCCAGCGAAACATCCACAAAATCAAAAGCTCCTGGAGAGTTGGCATAGGGCTGGAGCACTATATGCTACGCCTCCTGGTTCTAATGATGATTGGTGAGGCCATGTTTCCTACTTAACATAGATATAGTAAATTTATCTTAAAACAGACATTTTAGCTGAGTTGCTTAGCGAAGCTATGGTAGTAGGCTCCCTCAATGATGTAATCAAGGGGCTACTTACAGTATTGTTTGCAAGCTTCACTAAGTGCAGGAGTGATTTGGGGTAAATATATGATTATGGCTATCCCAAATTGATGAATTGCTATTTTAGCCTTGAATTGTTCTCTAGCTTTTGAATATCTGAATTAATTCATTTCCTGTTCTAACTGCAGGTATTGGCTGTACGCTGCTGTTAGATGCCAGTCATTGCTTGTTACAAACGATGAGATGCGGGACCACTTGTTTCAGCTACTTGGCACTAGTTTTTTTCCCAGATGGAAAGAGAAGCATCAGGTTTGTCTCTCATAGCAGAAATGAACCACGGGATGTGTTTTTTGTAGAATGCCGCACAGTTCATAGAGGGAGATCTAGCAAGTTATTTTTGTGTTACTGCACTCCGTTAATGAGGTGGTGTACCATGGTGAAGCTTGTTTGAAATTCAGGCTTGCCCGATTGTTATTGTCCCTGAGTTCTGAGTAGCTCATGCTCTTTTTTTTTTTTGGAACCTAAAAACTTATTTTGGCTGAATTTTGCTCTCGTTTCTGTCAAAAAAAAATGGACATAATAATCGTAGGCAATTATTTGCAGGTCAGGTTAACATTCTCAGACCGTGATTGGAATTTTCACCTGCCGCCTCCTTATTCAATTGTCATTCAGGTGATTAATCTAAACATTAATGAAATTGTGGAGTACCAGTAGTACCTAGCATGAATTTATATAGTATTTTTTTGGCGAGGGAATTATACTGAATGGCCCAAGAAACGTTGTTTGGTGCAGGAATCGGAAGAGGGAAGCTGGCATGTACCAACAACAAATGGTGATGATATTGAAAAACCACGGGAGTGGATTTGTGCTACAAGGAAAGCTTCTGAAAAATCGTCTCAGGCACTTGCAGGGGCAGTCGGGTAAGTGCGTGGCAAATTTCGGGCTAGATGCCTTGCGCTGCTCAGGTCACACCATTAGCCAGCCAGCAGATTTTGTTGAGATTGAGTGGTTAGGCTGCTGAGCTGACCCAATAGATGCCGATCAAGTTGTAGGGAGCAAATTTTGTCACACTGAATGTGTCATGGCTGTTTAGCTGAGCCATTGTTGTACATGTACGATAAGTTGAGTGGCTAATCATTTATTTATTCAAGGAAGGATGTAACCTGAAACAGCAAGGACTAGTCAACGAGAGCTTTATGTCGTGTAAATTTAGGTTGAATTTGATGGATAGAAAAAGAATAACAAGGGGGCCTTATTGCTTTGCTTTTCATGTATACTGGAACTGGAGTATATGGTTAGTCCCTTGTGCCACGGTGCCATACGTGTGATGTTATCCTTGTGGGTGGAGAGTAGCGAATGGGAGGAGGCCGCGTGGAGGCGTGGAGCCCGCAAGCAAGGCGAATCGCCATTGCAGCCACAACATCCCATCAAGCAACCAACCAACCTCTCTCTTGCTCTTCATCCAATTCGACTTGGACCACCAGGTTTTTTCCCTTGCATCTTGCTGCATTAATTTTTCCTTTGGAGGCCAGGCCGGCGAGAGGGAGGAGGCCGGCCGGGAGAAGGGAATATTGCGGTGTAGGGAGGGAGGGTATGGAGGGGCTGGCACGACGATGCCAATAGAAGCTATGGCGGTGTCATCAACATCGATGGCCCTGTGCTTCTCCTCCTCCGCCGCTGCCCGCACCAGGCACTGCCACCGCCACGGCAGGAGCCGCTTCTTCGCCGTCGTCAGCTGCAGCGACGCCGGCGCCTCTGTCGACCTGCTCTATTCCTCGCTGGTATTAATTCTCGCCTCATACATTCATTGCCTGATACTGCATGGATGCTGATTAATCGATACATACAAGGCTGCCAAGCTGCTTGGGCCCCCGACCAGCTTCGACGCCGGCAAGCTCACGGTGGAGTTCGCCCAGAGCCACAGCAAGCGCGGCGCCGTGTTCCCCAGGGCCTACACGCTGACCCACTGCGACTTCACGGCAAACCTGACACTGGCCGTGTCCGACACCATCGCCGCCGACCGCAGGCTCAGGGCGGACGACGTGTTGGCCGAGTGGAAGCAGCATCAGCACCAGCAGCAGCAGCAGATGGCGCTGCACGTGCACTGCTTCGTGAGCGGCGCCAACCTCCTGCACGGCCTCGCCGCCGGGTTGAGGTACCACGTCTTCTCCAAGGAGCTGCCGCTGGTTCTCAAGGCGGTGCTTCACGGCGATGCGCTGCTTTTCGCGGACCAGCCGGAGCTTCTGGATGCCAAGGTGTGGGTGCATTTCCACTCCACCTCCAACGCCAAGTACAACCGCCTCGAGTGCTGGGGTCCTCTCCGGGACGCCGCCAAGGACGGCCGCGCCATCATCGCCAAAGGCACACGACGGCGAAGGGCTCGGAAGTGGTCTAGCCCGGACGCCATCTTCAGCGCCCTGCTCGCCCTTCTCCTTTGATACAACCAACAGCAGCACATATCATTCTTTGCTCTGCTATCAATCAATCATATGCTCTGCCTGCACGCATTGATCAATTCTTTTCTGCATCCAACAGACACTTGACATTGTATGTACCATTATCAACGAAAAGAAACGATTGCCTTCCTTAAATTAACTCTGCTTCTGCCTGCCGACTCAAGTCATGTTTGGATAACATAAGGTGCAGCATGCATGGATAGTTTCTTCCTTAATTGTCTTCTTCATCAACAACTCGGGATAACATATTGCTGCAAATGCCATATGCTACTGCATATTTACATACTACTACCTCTGCCTCTGGTTGAATAACTCAATTCATACAAACTGTTTTTAACTACCTTCCCGTGTTTTTTATCCTCTAATGAAATGATACGCGATCCTCTTGCATATTCAAGAAAAGAAATCATACAAAGGGAGTAACTAATAGGCAGCAGCCATTCTTCCAGTTAAGACAGAAGCGGCTGGCTTGACACGAGCTCTCCATCCATATCGCATCTCCGCCTCATCCTCTCCACCATTTCATCAAACTCGGCTAACAGCTTGCCATCGTCAGCCAGCTCCATTCTCTTGAACCTCTCCAGCATTTCATAACACCCCGCCATGTATTCCTCATGCAGATCGTCAATCTGCACCCTTATCTTTTCCAGACGGCTTCTCTCAGACCTGTTTTCACCGAGAATTGCATCAAGCTCGGCTGCATAATCCTCCTCCAAAGCAGTAATCCGTCTCATTGCATCTTCCAACCCATCTATCTTCCCCCTCGTCTCCTTCACTTGAGCGATCAAGCTCTCTTTCTCGGTATCTCTATATGTGTGCTCCCGAGGAGCATAGCAGCGCATCTCCTTAAGGTCTCTCACCTTCCTACTCATAAATATTTCGTGTCCAAAAACATGCCAGAAGAATGTCAGATGGTGGAAATTGGACAGCTCATGAAAGCAAAAGGGGAAAAAAGTACTCCATATGTCTCAAAATACACAAATCTGGTACTAGATGGGACATTATATAGTACATACCTGGACAGCCTGATGTCCCATCTAGTGTTAGTTTTTTGTATTTTGAGACGGAGGGAGTAGTGGACAAAACATGGCACAAAAAAGGAATTATAAAATCAATTATACACACATGAAGGACTTATTCGTTTTGGAGGAAAAAATAGAGGATTTGGATTCCTAAGGATTAATTCCTATGAATAACATTCATTTTGTAGGATTGAGCCATAGAAAAATCAAAGAAAAATTTCCCTTTCCTACAAGTTCTAAAGAGAAACCATAGGAAAATTTCCATCCACTCCAACCTCATGGAAAAAGTCCTATGGAGTGCCATCCATTCCTATTCCTCCATATTTCCTATTCCATGGAGGTAAAATTCCTCCAAACCGTATAAGCCCGAAGCTATAAACGGGATCTCTGAAAAACAAAACTGCAAGCAGGGCCACTGAGAAACGAGTAAGAGATGACAGACCTGTTCATTGCACCTTCATCATCCAAAGTTGTGGTGGTCACTGTTTTACTTAACTGGACGCCATGATAGTTCACGCCAGCTATACCTTGTCGTTTCAAGAACTGGATGTGCTTCCTCAATGACTCATCCCTGTGGTATGTGCAAAGCATGGAATACAAAAAACTTGAGCCCATAAATAAACATGAAATTACTCACATTTATTTTTAAACTAGCACTGCAGTTTGGAGGAAGGCCAGGACAACACCGCAAGGGCTCTGAAATCAATATCCCCAGAATAAACCCATTGAAAAATCAACACTCTGGTGCAGTTTCTGACTGATCGAAACCAGAGTGCAAATGTGTTTCCTCTTCTGAAAGTTGAATCCTTTTGGCATTCAACCCATCAAATGATGAAAATATGTGCGTGTGTGTGCATGTGCGTGTGCCCATTAAACCACTGAAAGAAATCATTACGAAGAACTGGCAGGCGCGAAAAAAAATAACACTAAGAAACACCCCCAATTCTTCAGGACCTAAGAAACTTTATTTTAGTGTGGATGAGAAAATCCCCGTAAAAAAACAAGACTGGAGCCAATTAACTTCAACAGTATTGAAACTAAAAATGAACCGAAACAGACTTCTTAAATGACAAGCCACTGGCCATTCTCCACTTGCATTTGGTGTTGGGTGAGAGAGACATCAAACCCCTGTGGTGGCAAACTAGAGCACTCTTGTTCATTCTCAAGGTAAAGCTGTATGGAAAGGAAAGAACCATAACTTCCAATATGGTATTGTGATATAATGCAAAGGTACATCAGTCTGAATTACAGTTGCGAACTTGCGATTGACAAGAAAAGGCATGGCATACATCCTGTTTATAAAATTGTGGTTGTTCTTTGCATTCTGTAGCTGTTCTGAAAAGACCTGCCTTGATGATCTGAAACAGCAAAGAATGGAAACTGTAACATTTTGTTTATCCACAGAATAACTTGTTGCATTCTTGAACCAATCAACATATGAAAGAAAAGGTCAGGTCTTCCTTCTTTTTTTTGGTGGTGGTGGGGGAGGGGAGGGGTTGGGGGGATGCAAAAGTGTTGCCATGCCATTTTTGGGGAACATGAAAGAAAAGGTCAGGTATTCTGAGAGACCGAAGATGAAGGATAAGTGAGCTTGTCATTAGTTGTTTCTGTTTCATATCAGCCCTTACATAAGTATGGCTTACATTTAATAGTTTAAATACCTGTTGCTTGTAAATCTTCTCCTCTATTGTGTCACAAGTCACCAATCGATATACAATCACATCCTTAGTCTGTCCAATTCGATAAGCACGATCAATGCTTTGGTTATCTGTACTATAGAGTTCAAAAAAAATGATTAGCTGAGGAAACTACATGTGAAGCATTCACAATTTAGACTTGCTAGGTACCTTGGATTCCAAGCAGGATCAACTACTATAACCCGATCTGCCTTGGTTAGTGTATTGCCAAGTCCACCAACTTGTGAGGTCAACAACAATATTTGAGCTTCAAGACCCTCTTGGAAGTCCTATAAAGTGCAATGTAAATGGTATGGGATCCATAGCTTAACATAACAGACAGAAAAATGTGAAAAAAAAAGGTACCTCCAAAATCTTCTTCCTTTCATATAACTTTCATATAAAATGTGAAAAAATGTTTCAATACGCAGGAACTTATGGCCCTCGATCGATAGAGCATCCTGCTTTGTTGGAACAATTATGGAAACTACTAGAAGATGAACCGGATGTTTCAACAATGCTATGCTTGCTTTTAGACTTTATATACGATAGTGAACAATTGAAGGGATTTTAATTATATACTGAAAGAATATATGACACAAGGCACAGGTAATCATAGACACACGGATGTAATGGTTAAAGACAGGAACTAATTGCCTATATGATTCTTCCAGCACAGAGCATTCAAATGGGAAGCTTTTACTAAGATCCAAATAAAATGTTAGCTATATCAAAAGCACATCACATGAATGATACAGCAAAGAAAGATTAATATAAGAAAAGGCTATACCTGAATAACGTCAAGCATTTTGTATGTCTGTGAAAATATCAAAACATAGTGGCACTTTTCAACAAGGTTCCTCTGCAACATAAACAATTATAGCATGATTTTCTAAGAAAGCAGCACATTACTCCCTTTAGATCAGAAACATATCGATACTTTTCATCAGCAGACCATCCAATATAGCCTTTTGACTTGCTAATTTTTATGTTTAATCTATACAAGTGTATTGTTATGGTGTATTCCAGATAATGTATACATATATATCGTTTTTTTTGTAGCCAGTCTAAATTCAAGTAAATATTGTAGTGAGCAGAATCTAATAAATTTTATTGATCCGCATATTAAGCACATTTGTTTCCTTGGACTGGGTGCTGGAAAACGGATATGCATAAAACAAACACTGACCAGTAAGGGCATGATAAAGGCTATCTTGCAGGAGGCATCTTGGACAATTTGTAGCCTTTTGTCAGCATAAAGATTATCTTCAAGAATCCTTTCCACCATGCAGATATCTCGATTATTCAGCATGGCACCCATTTCTTCCAGGAAATCACCAGTACCTCTTTTAGTCAAAAGAAGAGGATGGTTGCATATTTTCTTCAAAATCTGTTTGTGTTGAATTGAAACAAGTGAACACACACATACATGCACCATTACACATTTTCTTCAAAATCTACTATATATACAGGATAAAACACATACTAGAAATTTCCGTACACTACAAGGAGTGACCTATTGATTTCCATGGAAGAAGACGGCAGGACAAAAGAAATATAAAACTGTCAATACACAAATACCATGGTAGCTTCCAGAGATAAACCCTTCAATGTTCCAGTTTGTGAATGAACAAGATCTCTGTTCAGGAAGGCTTCGTACAATTGCCTCTGCACCCGAAACAAATACATGAGTAATCTCTAAAAAATACAAGTAACCCTTTTACACTCCCAATACCTTCATTGACAATACCTATAGTAATCATATACTAGTGGAATACAGTAGTGGGTGGTTAGAACCTTTAATGTGATTTTTTAAATTTGGTAGAACACATAACCACTACAGAGGTTTCCATCAGAACAGCGAGACATCTACCTGGCATGATGTCAGTTTTAACCAGATAACTAATTCATTCTTCTGAGGTGGTTTTTCATCGTCTTTTGCACCAATATTCACAAATATGTCGCTTTTCATACGACGAAGGATGTGCGGTTTGATCCGCTCCCTTAATTCCTGTGAGTAATAGTTTGTAACTAACCAAAATACACTAGGCACAGACTTATTATGAAAAAAAGACAACATACTTTTGCTGCATTTGAAGCCATTTGCTTATCTTGATCAGTAGCCTTCTTACCATCTCCGCGAAGAATTGGCTTCTCATACCTAAGTTTGAACCTGCAGTAATCCAACATAACTAGATTTTACAAAGGAAAGCCATATAAGTATTGCATAAAAACAAGGGTGGTAAGTGATTTACACATCCTTATCACCCAGGGCATCTGGGCAACAGAAATAAAACAAGGCCCACATTTCCTGCCAGAAAAGTCATGTTCAGTTGAGCGAGTAAAAGAAAGGAATAGAAAGTTTAAGGGAAAAAAATAAATATGAGGGATATGAGGTACCTTTAAATTATTTTGAAAAGGTGTTCCAGTGACGACAATGCGATGAGCAGCAGGTATTTGAAACAAACTTTGTGCCTTTTTCGTCTTTGGATTCTTGACAATGTGCCCCTCGTCAAGAATAACATAGTCCCAGAGTGTTTGTTCCTCATTGTCGACACCATTACAGTTGCCGTTGCCTCTTAATAGCATGTAATTGTCTCGGACAATGTCATATGATGTTAGCAGAATGCCACCCTCCTGGTGAAAGATGACAAGGATTCAACTTGGCAGGTAGAGTAGGAGCAAGGAATGGCATGATGCCAAGATGAATTATAGATGAAATGTAAAGTTAGGAAGGTGAGACCTTGAAGGTGCAGTGAAGTTGATTGGCGCGATCGTCTAAACTAGCTCCAGAGTAGCTGACGGCGGAATGCAGATGAAAGGGAAAGCAACAGCCAACAGAGGAGCTAATTAATGAATAAAAACCTCAAAAAAAAAGTAGTTCATTACAAACATAATTAATGAATTTAGGAAGGAAGGAAGAGCAATCAAGTCCTCATGGAAAAAAATACTAGAGAACAGAGCACATATACAGGAGTAATAAGAAGCAATATCTTACTGCCTGATGCGGTGTTGCAGGCCGACGAGTGAGAGGTGCTTTACCCAGTGTGCGAAGTCAGCATTTGGGGCGACAATTAACGCCATCTTGATTAAATTGGAATGGAATAAACCGGCCAGCAAAGCTGAAACCTGGATTCTAAGTGGCATCAAGCATACATAGTAGTAGTAGTAGTACATATTTTTCAATTACTCCTAGTTATTATGGATGGATGGAGGAATGCAGAAGTAAGAAAGGGGGAAACCTCTCAAAGAAAAAAAAGGAAAAAGGTACCTGGATGGTTTTGCCGAGTCCCATGTCGTCGGCGAGGATCCCTCCGGTGGCGGTGCAGTGCAAAGACCAGAGCCAAGCGACGCCCTCTCTCTGGTACGGGTACAGCAACCCCAATACGCGGCGGGGGACCTTCATCTTCTCCATCTCCGTGGTGGCGGCGCCTTCCACCACCATGGCTAGCAGCTCCTCGTCGTCGCCCTCCTCCCGTTGAGGCTCCGACATTGGAGTCGAATCGGCTGGCGGCGGCGGCGGCCAGTTCCTTCCTGTGTGGGAGTGAAACTGCAACTGTGGAGTGGAAGGAAGAAGAAAAAAAGGTATGAACCGTAGCTAGCACAAAACAAGGAAAAACGGAACGGAAGAAACTATATTTGGCTCAAACCAGTACTACTCCGTTCTTAAATATTTGACGTTATTGACTTTTTTTATAAATATTTGACCATCCGTTTTATTTAAAAAATTACGAAATTATTATTTCTTTTTCTATCATTTGATTCATTGTTAAATAAAATTTTATCCACACATATAATTTTATATATTTCATAAAAAATGTTAAATAAAACGAATAGTCAAAAGTGTGTCAAAAAGTCAACGGCATCAAATAAATATTTAAGGACAGAGTTAATACCCTACTCGGTCTACTTTGGTCTACTTTGAGTTGCCATTTCAAACTTTCAACACCCGCCACCGCCCACCGACCGATCCTTCCCTTCTTCATCAAGCCGGTTACACATAGAGAAAATTCGATCTAGCGTCAACGTCCAAGCCCCAAGCTATTGTGTCCCAGCCGCCATAAGAAATGCTTCACCTTCCCCGGGCAATTCATACTCCATAGTTTCATCCATACATACTAGTAGTACGACTACTAACATTGGGTTTCAAGAGGGAGGGTTGTATTACTTCCGTTGAGCAATGCAACTGCCACTCAAAACCAAATCAAAAGGTACGAGTCCCCCTAATATACCGTAAGACTGGTTTTCAGTGAGATTACATCACATCAACACAACACAATACAAACAATGGAATAAATAAAAATATGTTCTACGATCCACCCCTTTCCATCCTCCCCTGAAACCTAAATCATACAATACCGTCAACTAAACCTGTTCAACATGGGCCCGGCCCGGCCAGCCCGACCCGGCCCGAAAAAGCCCAAACCCGGCCCGGCCCGGTGATGCATTGGGCCGGACTCGGGCCTAAAAAGTGCAGCCCGAAAGCCAAAAAGCCCGAAAAAACCCGAAAAACCTGAGAAAGCCCAACCCAGCCCGGAAAAGCCCGAGGGTCGGGCCAGGCTCAGGCTTTGATTTTTTGCACATTCGTCGGGCCAGGCCGAGCTCGGGCCTCGGGTTTTTAGGCTGAAGCCTGGCCCGGCCCGAAGCCCGACAAAGCCCGACTTTGCACAGGTCTACCGTCAAGTGCAATGGAAGGTTGTTTAAAAATACCCTGATTTTGGTCCAGAATAAAATACAGGTGGTTTTAAAATGATCATACCACGGTTTTATAGATAAGAGGCACAAACCAAAGCAAACTATAAAGCTTCTTTTGCGAATCGCCAAAAGCAGCAGGCTCATTTCAGCTCATGCCAGATTACTGGTACTGTTTAATTTACAATGCCAAAGCCTTCGCAGCCGAAACAATAGTACATCCGAGATCAGCACGTGTTTCGTGGTCATCACAATTTCGTGACTACTACCATGCAAAATGTCACACCTTAGTGACTAGCATGCATGGAATTTAAGCAAAAGAAATGATAATATCCCTGCCGGGTTAATCGCAGCGACATGTGGTTACACCCTACATACACTAGACAACTAGACAGACAGATCATCCAAGCAGATCACTTCCGTTGGACCCTTCTCAAAAGGAGACGAAGATGGCTCCGGAGAAGACTCAATCACGGTCAGCTTTTCGTCCAGCTCGTTAATCTGCCTCCTTATCTTGTCTCCACGATCTGGTAGCTTCGCCACAAGCACCTACAACAGCGGGAAATATTGTAGACTATTGTACCACAAGATTCATGGAACAGGCTAAGGTATCTTGCATTCTTGCGCCTACCGTGTTTGCAAGTGTTTGAGACAGCCGGTTGATTTTGGCCTTGATTTCCTCAGGACTCTCTGTGCTTGTGCTGTTCGGGGAGTATGTTCGAGCAGTGAAGTCTTTTGGCTTCATCGCATAGGCAGCACTACACAAAACAGCCAGCAAGCTTAACAGTCGAACGCAACTAAACAAGTCCCATACACAGATATGACAGTATCTTTACCCATTGGCAACATAGTCAGATGAGGTTCCCTTGGAGTAGTGCTTGACCATTGGCATAGCTGGAGGATTGCTGCACACACAACAGCATAGTTCACTTGTAAGACACCAAGGCAAAAAACAACCAGAAAGGAGGACAGCATTCGATACAGGTTGCAAAATGACAGATCAATATTTTCCGCAAACAAAAGAACCATATGCTACCCTCAAAGATAGTAACATTAACCTGTCCAAAGCATCACTCTCATTCAGTGTAGGTAAGATTGCTGTCTTAGAAAACAGAAGGCTGTGATGGCTCACGCCCGCTATGTCTTGTTGCTCCAGGAACTGTATGTGCTTCCGCAAGGAATCGTCCCTGGTAGATGCAACAGATCAACAAACTTCTCATCAGTAAACATGGAAATCATTACCAGCAAGGCAGCAAAGTATTTGCACAGGGATCGAGCAGCTCCCTCTCCAGCAAATTCATTTGGAAAAAAAAACTACTTTTCTATGCAGCGGTTCATCATAATTTGCCTTCTAAGTATGAAAATGAAGATGAAAATCGCACATAAACCTAAACGTTTTGGAGCACTTTTTCTGCTGATCCATAATATCACAGAAATTTCTCTTTAATTTTTGTCAAAATATGTAGTAACATAAGCAACAGTCACCTCATGAAGAGCATAATGGTAGTGTTAGAATTAACCGAATGAAAATAGATGTCTCACATGACAAGTTGCTGGCCATGCTCTTCTTGCAATTGCTTTTGCGTCAGGGAAACATCAAAACCTTGCTTGGGCAGACTAAAAAGCTCTTGAAGATCCTGAAGGCACGCATAAAATAACCATTGTATAAATCGTCCAATATGAAAAAGAGCAAACAATAACAAGAACCCGTATCACACTAAATACCCTCTTGCTGAAGTAACGGGTCTGTTCTTTTTGCTCTGTGGCTGTTCTAAACAGAGCTCCCTTGAAGACCTGGAAAGAGAGCATGTATTATCTCAGTAGTCGCAATCTAGCTTTTATTTTACCAAAGAAAATATGCAAAATGCAAATAAAGCAATAGGGGTATAACACTGAAAGGTAGAGGCATCGCACGCAAACATGCAACAACACACCCGCAGTAAAATAGACACCCTTTGCTTAGCTTGAACCCCGTCCCCACACTAAACTTTCAAATTTCACAAGGAAAAGAAGTTCCCCTCAATGAAAAACCCTAACTAACTTCATCCCTAGAAAGTACAAATTAATAGTTTGGAGTTAAATAGAGAAGCACAAGGAGGTATCTCTACTACATAAAGACAGTAGTGGTGATGGCAGTGGATCTGCCACCGCTGCACCTGTCACTGATGTACCGGGCCCACACAAAGTGGGTGTCCACTATGTGTTTTTCCCTTGACTCTGTCCACCCAAGAGGACCACAAGGGAGGCATCGGTTGGACCATTGATCTAACAGTAACGTTTGCCTAGCATACATGATCTGATGATATTACAAAATGAGATTGTTTCATTTCTTCATTTTAAAAAACCTGTTGCAATGCACGGGCATTTAGCTAGTACTTCCTCCGTTTCAGATTGTAAGTCGTCCTACCTCTCTAGTAGGGCGCCTTACAATCTGAAACAGAGGATAGTATAACTGAATATCACTATGAGCTAGTCTTTTCAATGAGCTGCTTCAATAAATTAGACATGCAATTTAAGGCATCAACAGCAAGTGAATTATTGATCATATTTAAACCTGCAATTTGTATATCTTTTCTTCGATGGTTCCAGATGTCATAAGGCGGTATACGATGACATCTTTAGTCTGCCCAATTCGATAAGCACGATCAACACTTTGATTGTCCGTACTGAAGACAGGAAACAGGAGCATTGGTAATAATAAGACAGTGATAAACATAAGGAAATAGACTCAGTAAGGAAGCAACATTGTTCAGGCACCTTGGATTCCAAGCAGGATCAACTACTATGACACGAGCAGCCTTGGTGAGTGTAAGTCCAAGCCCACCAACTTGTGTGGTCAGCAAAAATATTGGAGCTCCAGGACCCTCTTGGAAGTCCTGATCACAAATGCATGACATGTAAGCAATAGAGCAGTAACAATTTTGCCAATGACATAAAATAAGAGAAGGGAAAGATAAAGAGAATAACCTTCACAATCCTTTGCCTCTCAGAAATCTTGGTGGTGCCATCAATGCGCAAAAACTTATAGCCTTCTAGTATTATAGCCTCCTGTTGCGATAATAAGCACATTAGCTAGTAGGTTGAAGCAGTAAACCAGAATGTATATCTTACTACTACTTGCTACTCTTCAAAAGACGGGTAACGGCGGTTCTACACCCATCTCTACACCAGAACTTTTGTTGCTGTAAATATTATAGGCACATAGTGTTATCGGTAAAATTTTTATACAAAAATAGTATATCTTTGCATGAGTGTACGTAGGTGGTAATTGGTTGCATATAATCATGTTTGTAGGTTTTAAATTTGAGTAGAATCAATATTAATTATTTATCAAGTATATTTCGCAAAACTACAAATACTTTCAAGTTTCAACAAATTATCGCAAAACTACCGATTAAGGCGTTATATCACAAAACTACAGATTAGCACAAAATTTATCACAGAACTACAGATTTAAGATGGAGTATCACAAAACTACATATTTAGTAACAAAATTAACACAAAACTACAAGTTTAGCACTATTCTCAACTACTTAATCACAAAAATCAGTGTTTATAGCTCCAATATAACAAGAGTGATAGGGATTTAAACTCTAAAACGTGTAGTTTTGTGATAGTTTTATGATATTTGGCCTTAAATCTGTTATTCTATCAGAAATTTGGTGTTAAATATGTTGTTTTGTGATACAACACCTTAAATCTGTAGTTTTGCGATAGATTGATCAAAGTATATGTAGTATTGCAGTATAGACTTACAAGATACGGACATGATGCTACTAAGCATAAACATTACAAGGATGACAAAAATGGTCGAAGGAGTAGAAACGAACACTGAAAAACAGACTTTGGTAAGATAGGCTAAAGCATCACTACAGTCATATGCAGTACAGTGCCAGCAGTAGATTAGGGGTGTACTTAAAGCCTGCTCAAGGTAAAGTTCATGCTGCCAGATCATTTGTTTTCAAGTTCTCACAAATGAGTGTATGCCTGGCAACCACATTTGTTTTCAAGGAAAAGAACTCTAAGACTGATAAAATGGTGTTCTATCATCCAATGAGCAAAAATGTTTGGGAATAGTTTCAGGAAAAGTATAGAGCTAACAAGTACATCTCTGATTTAAAAATAAAAACCACTCATTGTTGAAAAATAATAATAATATTGCTACAATCTGAATTTGAAGATGCAAATATCTGAACAGTGATTAATGAAAAAATGTTCCATAGGAAGTATATTCCCATGATACTATATGTAATCACTCAATTCCCAAGAAAAAAAACACCATTAGTACTGCAGGAGGATAAGCCAAAAAAAAAGTTGTTTCTACCAAGGATCTGAGGGAACTGTCAATAGCATATGTGATTGAATGACTATACATTGACAGGAAAAAAATAGGGCATTCATGTAATTATTTAGTTGCAGAACTTATCAAGGGCAATACTATATCAAAACTACAAGATAAACGCAACTGTATGACCATAAAGCAAACAAGGATTAACATGACAAGGATAGACCTTATCACCTGAATAAGGTTTAGCATTTTACGAGTTTGCGAGAAGATTAAGATGCAGTGCCCCTCGTCAACAAGATTGCGCTGCAACATTAAGATTTACCATTTGAATGTAGATAAACAAATACATAGGTGAATAGTTGATAACTGAAATGCAGATCATCAAAGAACACTTACAAGCAAGGACATTATAAAAGATAACTTGCACGAGACATCCTGACCAACTTGCAGTTCATCATCATCATCATGGGCCATATCTGCAAGGTTCATGGCCATTTTCTCAACCATTCCAATTTCCTGATTATTTAACATTGCATCCATGCCTTCCAAGACACCCTCTGCGGCTCTCTTAGTCAACAACAGTGGGTGATCACATATTTTCTTCAATATCTATAGAATAAATAGAATAAATAAGAAACAAACATAAATGCAACAACACGTGCATAAATTCCTTTTTCTGATGAATTAAGGATATTTTAAACAGCATGATGGTATTCATCACGAGAACAATGCAAGATAAATTAGTGCACCCTGTTAAGAAAAGCTTTGAAGGTAATGCTTACTGTGATTGCGGCCAAGGGTGACCCTTGCATTGATGAATGGACTAGTTCACTGTTGAGAAAAGCTTCGTATAATTGTCTCTGCATCCAAAAGAAAGACTAGTAGTAAGATAGCAGTTAACCAATAATACCACCAGAGTTTCGCATCAGGGGAAAAAGATTTGTACTTGGCAAGATGTTAACTTTAGCCAGACAATTAACTCATTCTTCTTAGCAAGCTTCTTATCTTCTCCCACGCCACTATCAAGAGATACTTCACTCTTCATACGTCGCAAAAAGTATGGCTTTATCCTTTCTCTTAATTCCTGTGGAGAATGATCATGTACAAAAAAAAAAAAAACACACTATAAGAAGAGTAGCACAGCAGGCCTGAAGAAATAATCTGGAAAAGTGAGTGGAAATTAAAGAAACGAAACAAAACTACAAAAGGAGAAGACTTAATATATAAGCCCGCCCTCTCATGACTTCAACGGAAAGCACATGTTTATTAGTCGATATGGTACCTGAGTGCAACAAACATGTTTTGCTTTACAGTTACAAGTCAAATTTGAGAACACAACTGTACTACAATGACGATATATGTGCAGTACCTATAATAAGGAGTCTAAGTCCAAATTGTTTTTTCCACAATGGAACTATAATAATAAAAACATGGTACTGCATAAATTGGAATATAGTGAATTATAACCATTAATGGCCAAAATGCCAACACAAGCAAAAATCTGGCTCTCCTGATAATCAAATATCCAACACAATGTGATAGGACTAAAAGTAGTCTAGATTCAGGGCACAGAAACAACGTGAAACAGGATCATGTATCAGACATCTCTTTCTTGAATGCAAACCCCCAAAAGGATTAGTACCTTCGCTACATTTGAGCCTATGTGCTTTTCTCGATTGGTGGCATTCTTGTCATTTCCTCGAAGGATAGGCAGCTCGTACCTTGCTTTGAAACTACCATAAACAAGAGAAAATAAGCAATACTGGACTGTGTACGATCAAACGACAACGGCAACACAGAAAAACAACGGGCATAAGTGAATTACTCCTCCTTTTCACCCAAGACTTCTCGGCAACAGAAATAAAACAGAGCCCACATTTCCTGCAGGAATAATCAGGTTTACTCGTTTTGGTACCAAGAGGACAAGCATATATGATTGTGTGCAAACTACAAGGTTTAAAAATTAAGAGAGGAGGATACCTTCAGGTTATTTTGTATAGGTGTTCCACTGATGACAATACGATGTACACAGGGTATTGCAAGTAGGCTTTGAGCCCTCTGAGTCTTTGGGTTCTTGATAATATGCCCCTCATCAAGAATAACATAGTTCCATAATTCTTCCTCATCATCAGCATCATTGCCTTTTATCATCTTGTAATTGTTCCGGACAATGTCATATGTTGTTAGAAGGATACCACCCTCCTGTAAAAGACGATATTAAGCTAAAACAGCTTCTATTTATTGTGAAATCATGGAAAACCCGAATATTCTTCTAAACAATGCATTAATGCTAATAAGAAATAAATCCCTAGTCAACTTTAAACTGTTAGAACTCCCAAGTATTACAAAACCCAAACTTGCAACAAGCCAGGTCAAGAATGTGGCTAGTGGAAGACATTTGTGTTAGGAGACCTGACCTTGAAGGCATATGTAAGCTCATAGTTGCGAACATTTGCATTGGGACCAGAGTAGCTGTCAGAAAAGAAGGGAACAATCAGCACAAACTAACAATGACCTCTATCAATTTGAGGGAAGATATATGTCAAGTTGTCAACACATAATATCCTACTCTCTGATCTTATCTTTGAGGCCCACAACTGAAAGTTCGTTGGTCCAATGACTCAGAAGGGTCTTTGGGGCCACAACTAACACTCTCTTGATTAAACGGGAGTGGAACAATCCAGCCAGGAATGCAGAAACCTGCATGATAAAGACAAGAAAGGTATCACACATTAGTGAAGTTGAGTGAAACAGAAGTTGGCTCTTCATATGCATAATACACTCTACCATGTAGTTCATGCGATGAAGGATTGAAGGTAATAAAAAACTGATAGTGAAAACAGCTCTATTCTTCTATTGGACGAAGACTGGTTTCCATTACATCATATAACAGCGCAAAAGATTCAGCTGATTTAAATTTCAGCAACATAGTACAACAGAAACAATAAAATAAGGTATTTGCCATTAAAAAAACACAAACTATATAAAAGCCTCCCCCCTAATCCTACCATTAATTTGGAAAAAGAAGAACAGTAGTCCAAATACCCAATATAAGGTCATCACTAGCTAGTATCAGTGACACCACAAGCATTGTGAAAGCAAATAAAAAAGATATATGAATATTGAAGAAGAATGAGAGGGTTCCACCTGCATGGTCTTGCCAAGGCCCATGTCATCTCCAAGGATTCCACCAGCTCCCCTACAATGCAGAACCCAAAGCCACCTGAGCCCCTCACGTTGGTGGGGATAAAGCATCTTGAATATCCATCCTGGGAGCTTGTAGGGCTTGTGCGTTACACCTGCCCCAGTGGGTTCCATCTTGAAGTCCTCTGTCTTCTCCCACTCAACATCCTCAGCATCATTCTCAACAATGACACGGTTTTCCTTCCCATTCTGTGCAACTTGGTCGAAGTCTTCATCGTCATAGTCCCCAAAATGTGAGGCACTGGAGACGGTTTTCTTCCTTGACATTGTATTAGCTTTCAACTTATCATCGTTGCCACGGCCCCCAAAAGAAGAAGAAGAGGCCTTGAAAGCCTTCCCGGTCACGGCCTCCTCTTTAACACCAGCACCATAAGCGAAACCCTCATCGTCATCGTCTTGACAGTCCACAAAAGAGGATTCATCGTCTTCACAGTCCACAAAGGATGGGGGTTTTGTGCCATGATTAACAAGGTGAGATCCTACAGTGGGGGGGTTTGGATTCCAGGGCGAGGGGTGGGAGTCTGCATCATCGATGGCGCAGGGGAGAGGGGACACACGAGGTCTGGGCCTTGCGGTGGGCCTGTCGACCGACAGGGAGTCGAGGCGGGTGGTGAGATCGTCCAGTATGTCGCGGATGCTGTCGTCGCCTCCGTCGGAGTCATCGGCGGCGGAGGAGAGCTTGCAGAGGCGGCGGCGGCCGGGCAGCTTCACCTTGGCGGGCTCTGCGAGGGAAGTGGATTTACTAGTAATACTTGGAATACATACTTAGTACATAATAGAGAGAGGAGGGGGATTAGGTAGGGTACCTTGCTGCGGCGGCGGCGGAGGGGGGTTAGGGTTAGGGTTTTGGACGGATCCCCGTGGGTGCGTACGGGCGAGACGGAGGAGGCGATCGTTGAGGCCGTTGGGAGTCGGGGCGGCGAGCGGCGGCGGAGAGCTTGGATTGGCGGTGGCGGGGTCGTCGTCCAGGTCGCCGCAGATGTCGAAGGGCGGAGGGGACGCCATCGATGGACGGCCTTCTCCCTTTCTTCCTTCCAAATGCGATGATGATGGAGGAATTGGCGCGGTCGGCGGATTGGAGATTGCTTCTCGCTTTCTCTCGTCGGTCTCTTCTCTTCGCATTTCTCTTCTAGAGGGGATTCGAAATTTGAAGCAACCCCCCGCGGCGCCGTTGGGGTCCTTCAAATTTCGAATTTCATCCGAAATTCACTCCGCCTTTCAGTCTTCGCAGCACACAACAATGGATAATTGCGGTGACCGTTGGATCAAAAATTGTCGGCCTATGCGTGAGGCAATAAGGGTACGTGCAATCAGCCACTTAGGCCCGGTTTGAAACTACGCATCAAATTTGGATTTTTTATCGCACGCAAAACGAGACAGTCCATTAACACAGATTAATTAGATATTAACTATTAAAAATTTGAAAATGGATTCATATGATTTTTTAAATAAACTTTCATATAAGCTTCGTTTGCAAAAAAACACACGGATAAACATTTTGGAAAGCGTACTAACGGAAAACAAGGAAAAAAAATCCTTTCCATGCTCAATCAAACGGGGCCTTAGAGCTAGGGGTGGGCAAAAAAAGACCGAGACCAAGAGACCGAACTGAATACACCGAGACCGAAAAATTCGACGCAGTCTCGGGTGGGGGAAGTGAAAGACCGAATTTTTCGGGCCCGGTCTCGGTCTTGAAGCTCGGGTACCCGAAAGGACAGAAATTATGCAATATACCTACTTTTGTAATGTAATACATAATGAATTGATGGTAGATTAATGGTATTCTCTTGTTATATTGTTTACGTTGTAATATATTATATGAATATGTAATATTTTATTATCAAAAGATGTCCACGAAATTTTAAAATGGTGTAAAAATCATATGATTTTTGTACACAAGCATGTTTGTTGAAAATTCGGTCGAGACCAAAAAGACCGAGATCGAATTCGGTCTTCATTTTTTTCCCCAAGACCGATCGGGCCCGAGTGTGCAAAGACCGAAGTTGTGTTGAAAACCGAAGACCGAGACCGAAATTTTCGGGTAGACTGAATGCCCACCCCTACTTAGAGCACGCACATTGTATATTTACTCAGGAGGTAGCATGAGTGGGTCCCACAACAAGAAAAGTAGCCACTGCAATGTGTTAGCACCACCAAAAGGTGCTATGAGTAGGAATCGCGCGGATGCCAGCAGGTCCGAGCGGGAATAGGAAGCGAGGCCCATCGGTCGTGCGCGCTTTAATTTCAAGGGCCGAAACACGATCGCAACTCAAAGACGACGGACGAAACTACCAAGCACAGAAGAAGAGATCAAATTCATCTTCAACTTTTATGATAGAGGTATGTTCAAATTCTACGGTGTAAAGTTTTGGCATTTCATATCGGATGTTCCATAGAATGTCAAAAAGGGTGTTCGGATACAGATAAAAAAATAATTACAGAACTCGTCTGTAAACTATGAGACAAATTTATTAAGACCAATTAATCATCAATAGCGCATGTTTACTATAGCATGACATTGTCTAATCACAGACTAATTAGGTTCAAAAATTTCGTCTCACAAAATACACACAACCTGTGCAATTAATTATGTTTTAGTCTGTATTTAATACTCCATGCATATGTCCAGATATTTGATGTGATGGGGAAAATTTTTTGGGTGAGATCTAAACACCCGTATAGATAGTAAGATAGATACCGGTAATGTGTCCGTGCTAACCTACGGTAATATTTGATGATACAACTTGCATCAACCAAAAGACGATAGCAGTATTGTACTCTAAATCTGTAGCTTGCCATGAAAAACATCAACAACACTATATCAAAGTCTGTTTGGTCCAAATTATTGTTAAGGAGTTCTTCTTCTATTACAGATCATGGACAACAGCTAGAAAATAAATAAGTTGTACTTAGTAGTAACAGTTAACAAATAAAGAGCAACACGCAAGCAAGCAAGCCGCATCTACATGACTACATCTCTCGGCAAGACAACAACCTGAAACTTGTGTTTAGCTTCTTACAACGTTCAGTCTGACTTTTGCCATCTTTGTCCAATTGCCTCTTCCCCAACGGTGACCGGCTTGGACATGCATCACCTTCTAGCTTCACTAAAGAAGCTAATCAACCCAACCTGCAAGAACAAATATTTCGACATGCAAGAACAAAGTATTGCAGTCAAATAGCTTTCTGAATAAAGATATACAACAATCCTATAATACTAACCGCAAACATAAATATTTTCCCCTACAGATCAAGTTTGCACATGTAAGAACAAAGTACTCAAATCAGTATATTTCTGAATAAAGATTGTACAACAATCCTAAAATACTGACTACTAACACAAATATTTTCTCCTATAATCTGTTAGCCAATCACCCTAAAAGCCACTTTAGCTCTACTTTGGTGAAGGTAAAATGTCACATACGGACAAGTAATGAAACAAAACAGATGAGACAATTAGACCTAAGATGACCATGAACACCTTTAGGTTTCAGTAATAACAATTGCTTCTGCTAGGAATTGTGCTATGACATAATCTGGAGGGTCCATTATACCCTGAAATTATGCTGCTTAATTTCACGTGCTTCAGATTTCAATCACGTACATCCTCACAAAAAAAAAATCAATCACGTACCTGACATTATGAGTTAAGAAGCGACATCATTGACTTTTTGATACATGTTTGACCATTTTTCTTATTAAAAACTTTTGTGAAATATATAAAGTTATATTTATACATAAAACGGTCAAACATGTATAAAAAAGTCAACGACGTCAAATATTTAAGGACGGAGGGAGTATATTAATAGCAGGACTAATAGAGTTTCAATTACTTGCCCACTGATCATGTAGCGCTGACAGAAAAATTATTATTTATAATATGAATTCTGATCCTCCAACCAGTCCAATAGACTGGAGATATAACAATCAGACTGCATGCATTTGGGGCTGTTTTGGATTGAGGCCAAAATTAGGCTTGCCAAGATTTTTGTCACTTGAATAGTCCTCACAATCATTTGGATTTGAGCCAAACTTTGGCATGACATTCTAGCTACCAAATACAATTTGACCTTACCAAAATTTGGCAATACCAAATTTTGGTATTACCAAAGGCCTCAAACCAAACTAGCCCTTGACTACACACTGTCTGCATATTCATAGATGCTAATTCCGTTCCTAATCACTGCAATATCAATTCAGAGACTTATCAGATGTAACTTACTAAGCTCCAACTTAACACCTCCTACAAATGGTGGTGTCATATAGGTCCCCCGCACAGTAAGCATAAATACAATCCTCAAAATTTTAACATTCATGCTTGCCATTTCATCAAATAACTTAGTCGATAGCCCCGCAAAAAAAATAAAAAAAAAACTTAGTCGAAGAATATAGACATCACACCTAGAAGACCAAGAGACAGTGGGAAGGAAAATAAACAAGAACCAGATGGGTATTCTCAGTTGTGATGTCAGTGTACGAGCATGTTCTGTAGGCAACAATGCATACAAACGGCAAGCCCAACCACCGGATGCAGAAATTAAGGGTCCGTTTGGTTCGTGGGATTAGCCTCGATAGGACTTGGCCGCCCGTTTTTCAGGGTCGTTTGGTTGCTGGGCAGAGATGGGATGGGGCGGCCCGGAGGAGAATATTCCCCTCAGATGCTGGATGGGGTGCTCTGGTCGATTTCGCCCGGACGAAGCCGCCCGAGCCCGGACAAGCGAGCGAGGAGGATGTGCTCAACTCCTCGTCTTCCACCGGGGGAGGACGGCGTAGGGCGACGGCTCGAAGCAGCAGGCGGTGGCGGTGAGCTCGCGACGGCTCAAGCGGCAGCCGGCCGCGGTGGGCGAGGTGGAGGCGACGACGACCGGCGGCGGGCCGATCTGGAGGCGGCGCGACCGTCGGCGGGCGGATCTGGAGGCGTCGCCAAGGGAGGAGGCGCGACGGCGATGGCGAGGGAAGAGACGCGGCGGCGGCGATGGCGAGGGAGGAGACGCGGATCCGGCGACGACGCAGATCCGACGAGCTCTAGGCTGGGGAGGCCGGCGGTGAGCCCGGAGGCCGGCTAAGGCGGCGAGTGCTGCGGCGGCGGCGAGCCCGGAGGCCGCCGCTGCAGCCGATCCCCTCTCTCTCGTTTTTTCTTTTTTTTTTCACGTAAATCACTGGAATTTATAAATAGAAAATATTATATATATTATATATTTGAGAGAGTATACTCACCACCTCTTAAAAGGGGTGAGCACAACCACTCATCCACCCTACTCTCTCTAACCAAACAAAAAATTGGATCGTCATATCTATTCTCCAACCAAACAAAAAATTGGATCGCCATATCCATTCTCATCCTTCGAACCAAACAAAAAATTTGATCGCCATATTCACTCTACCAAAAAAACTGGACTATCATACCCTTGAAAAACTGGACCGCCATATCCCATTCTATCTTGACAGCCAACCAAACGCACCTAAGGAAGAAGGTCGAATCTATTCGACTTAATCCCAAGGATAGGGGGTGGCATGAATTGAGATCGGCTGAAGCTGTAGTTTACAACTTCAGCTTAGGATTGCACGTAATCCTAGCCGTTCATCTTAATAATATACGGTCCAGATCTACAGTGATGCAAATCATATACTGCAGCTACAGTGATGCAAATCATATTCTGTAGTACGGCGGAAACGCTAACCATCCGATTTAATTTGTACGGTGGATACGCACGACGGCAATCCCTGTCGTAGTCCTTCCAAAGGCAGGGGATACGGATCCGGGGCACATCCCCGGTGGCACGTCGGCGTGGTAGGAGACACACCTGCTAACCTTGCATCATCCCCGGCACATCGATCACTGTCACACGATAACCACCTGATCGGTTACGATGTGCTCTAGAAAAAATGGCAGCAGGCAGCAATATTTTGATCAACACTTTTTCCTGATCGGCAAAATTTTTTCCTCTTATAAATTTCAACAGGCATGGGATGCGACAGCTCCGAGGTGACGTGTGCATGTAGCTCCTCGGTGAGGTGGAGAGGGAGAGCCGCGCTGGGGCCTGAGGAGTGTGGGAGGTCGAGGAGGGGGCTGCGACGGCACGGCGGCGCGAGGTGATCCGGAGGAATCGTAGATGACGATTTCTTTTTTTCCGACTCGGTGATGAAGGGATGATTACGCGCATCGAACAAACGTCAATGGATTAAATCGAACAGCCGTGATTGCAAGCAGGATGTGTCGTACGATTGATGGAGGGACGAGGAACTCTTTCTTTCTACTCATTGCATCCAAAAATATAAGGATTTAAGGTGAAATGTGATCCTTTAGTATTTGTTGTAGCAGAAGAGGTTACATCTCATCCTAAATGCTTATACATTTTTAGACGGAGGGAATATTTTTGGTTTAGATATATTATAGACTAGCTAAATGCCCGTGCGTTCAAGCCAATGGCATCAAGATGTACATATATGCTGTGCTAACCACTTAACTACACCGTTAATTATAACTAAAAAAGAATGGAGCATTATGTAGTACACATTTTCTTACTCTACAATTTGTATAAAATGGTTTTGAATGTGCTAATTCGCTAGTAAAGCCTTTTAACACATTGACAATTGTTTTAATTGAATTACTCATTTTCAATATTCCAGTAGAATAAAGAGAAGCAATACATGTTTGTTTGTTAATGTAGATTCATGTTACCGATGAGCATGGACATGAATATCCACGTTGGGAATACTGAGATAAAATGGAATGGATTTGTATCATTTCAATGTAAATCTCGATTTCTATCAACTTCCGGCTGCAAAAATAAAGTCTCACTCAGCCTAGCTAGCCCACGTATGACATCCACCAGCACAACAAACGTGTACTCCACCGGAGTAACAGATGGATTTTTCTCTCCCCATTCTATCCAGACTCCGGGTCAGACTGGACTACTGGAGTCGCATCCATTCATCGACCTTCCTCCACCAACGTAATCCTCCTCTCCCTTCACCGGCGCTGCCCGCTACCTGCTCCCCTTCTTCTTCCTCCACCACTGCCATGTCCCAATCCCACTCCTCCTTTCCCTCCTCCACTCCTTCCTCCATGGCAACAAAGCTAGCTCTGGACTGAACCACCAAATCAAGTCTCCTTGAGTTCTCTGCCTGTTGGATCCGTGTGGCTCCAGCAGTCGAGCTCGCTACAACTGGCCATTCCTAATCTTAAAATCGACAGTGAAGAGGGATTAGGTTCCTTCGCCCCATTTTGCAGCTGCTGCGACCCGCGGGAGACAAGGAAACTGCGCTAGGTTGTCACAAGGGAAGTGGCAAGGCACAGATCAGGGCGGAGTGTTGTAGATCCAGGAGGCACATCGTTGAGCTCTCGACCTCTAGTCTACGCTCTCCTTGGCCACCACCGAAGCTCCTCGCCTCTCTGAAGACGGAGCATCAGCTTCTGCGACAGATCTGCACGATGATGGGGTCATGGGGAGATGAATCGCGACCGCGCCATGTGAGTGGAGTTTGGGTCGTAACAATGCGAGGGAAGGTGAGTCGGGCAAGCAAGCGGGCAGCGCGACAAGGCAACCTCACTGTATCTGTATGAGGCTGATGGTAGCATTAAGAAGGGTCCCACATGAACTGAGAAAATGCCTAAAGACAGCAGCCACAATGTTAAAAGCTCATACCACCCCTTAAGCTGGGACCCACCTCATTATAAAATAGATTTTTATGGTCTGTTTCTCCTCACGTATGCAGTTATGTATGAGAGAGAGAGGGGACAGACAAGACACAATCAATTTTTTATCTCTTATGGACACACCATAAGCTTAAGGTTGTTCTTTAGCCCAAAGGTCAGTTTCCAGCACTCACAATGTATAAGGTTGTTTCAATGTGTCTCCTATGTCCACGTTGTGGATGCCCTAATGCGCGATGTGAGGGTGCGTCTCGATCGGAAAGCAACCAACCGTACGTGGAAACGGACGACGACATCATGATGACGTCACGACGGACGAAAATCTGTTAGCAACAAAAAAAAAAATGACAGATTCATCTTAAACTTTTAAAATACTAGTAAGTTGTCCGTGCGTTACAACGGGTTTTTACTCATTGTCATATCTATGTCAGTTATGTGTTAATGTCACATGGAGATAAAATTTCTAGCAGTAACAGATGTCGTGCAATGCCAACATCATCGTGAAAGCTTGCTCATAAAAATAAAGTTGTAAAAGCATAGATCGATTGATATTGGAGTGTTAAGGGGAGGAATAAGCATCCAGTCATTGTTTCATTCATATTATCCGACCATTACTAAAGGAGAAGGAACGCTTGGACGTGGACTTTTTTTTTAAGATAACACAGCACTTCATTGATTAAATGACATCAGTACAGAGTACAGTCCGAATACACTCCGGAATTACATCTCTAAAGACATTACAAGATGAAGGCTCCGAGTAACGAGCTAGATTGTGTGCCGCTACACTGGACAAACGATTAACATGTTTAAAAGAACAAGCTAGAAAAATAGTAGCCATCTTCTTGACATCATCGACCACAGAACCAATCCTTGATCGGTCACGCACAGTCGACAGAATTTTTTGAATCACTGTCAAGCAATCTGAAGCAATGATCACTTTTTGGAAGCCCTCTTCACCCGCCATGGCAACAGCTCTGCGTATTGCTATTGCTTCAGCAACTTCAGGTACAGTGATCCCAGGGACGCGCTCATTGCAAGCCAAAACACAAGAACCTTCATGGTTTCTAATAACAATGCCCAAACCCATTTCCCGGGAAGAAGATAAAATTGATGCATCTGTGTTAATGAGGACAAAACCCACTGGTGGTGGATCCCAACCTGCACCTGGAGGCAGAGACGCACTCCCAGGATTAGAAGAGGCTGTGTAGCAATGCTGCACAATCAAATTGGTATAAGCCACAATCTTTTGTCCCACCCGGCGAGGATGCAAAGAGGAAAGGTTATTCCTGGAGTCATTTCTTCCCCCCCAAATGTGCCAGAAAGTGACTGCTAGAACAGTATTTTGAAGGTTCGAGCTTCTCTTCAAGAAATCTGAAATCCACTGTCTCATGCTAGATAATTCCCTTTTGCACAAAGAAAGCGAGAGGTCGACCTGACCTCCTCCCACACCGTAGCAGCAAAGGGGCACAGCAGGAGGACATGCTCAATGGGATCATCTCTGCTACAAAAGACACACCCATCAGTTGCCGAAATATGTCGCCTTCGGAGTTGAAAACCCGTTGGCAAACAGTCGTGCATAGCCCTCCAAAGATTGATCTTCATTTTCCCAGGAGCATTGATTTTCCACAAGGTTTTCCATGTCCTTTTGCTTTCATCCATACCTGAAGGTAGGCCTCTCCCATTGGTACTGTGTGCAGCAAAAAAAAGAGGCTGATCTGGCCAAATTATATGCTGAACGAACAGTGAAAATGCCCCGTTTATCATGAGGCCAGGACACGAAGTCCTCTCCTCCAAAGCGGCTAACAGGAATATGAAGGATCTCCTTTGCCACATCATCAGTGAAGAAAGAATTAACTTTCTCAACATCCCAAGTATCATTGTCATCATTCATCAAGAAGACATCAGGTGGGATTGGAATTAGGGGCTTTACCAGATTGGGAGGGAACTCCAGTATCCAATTGTCGGGCTTGGAGGTGGACTTATCTCAGTTAGCATATCCAAAAATTAGCATATGGAGACGTGAAAACACTTGATGTCACATCGCCACTGAGGTGTTGCATCAAGAGATGAGCAAGAGCAATTAGCCAGGCCCTCGTGAATAATACAAGAAGAATTCTAGTCTGATCCAATAACAGGCCGACGAAGAGTACAGCTGGGAACCAAACCGGAGCAAATGCACTCGTCAGTCGTCACCTTACGGGAAGCAGACAGATGCTTATACATTAATGCATTATCAGCTCTGTTCCACCCGAGTACCCGACCCCATCTGCGGCACCGCGCCCTCTGCGAGCGCTGGCTATCGATCCAGTGTAAACATTGCAGGAACGGGGGACGGGTAAAATACGCGAGAACGGAAACCATCTAGAGAGACGACCACGGACGTTGCGATGCGCGGTGGGCGCTTTACTTCCGCCCGCAGGAATTAGGGACATGCAGGCGGGTGGACAGGATACGGCTTTTCCTACGTGACGCACGTATGCACGACGGACGCGGACGCGGGACACTTCCGGACTGACGGACGAAACCGAAAACCAGGAAACACTATCAACTTTTATAATAGTATATATATATATATATATAAATATATATATATATACACACACTAGCAATATTGTCCGTGCGTTGCAACGGGCTATAATTATAGCACACATTGATGAACAAATTCATAATTCTTTCTATCTATAGTCAAAATACTTATAATTATGTTTATCTATCGGTCAGAATATGCACACCGGTAAAAAAACTTATTTATTAATTAGCGTAAAGTATTTTAAGATTTTTATGGGAATTATTTAAGGCTTGGAAGTAATTTTAATCCATAAAAATTATTTCACCATTTATTCAAATGAAAAATCATTTGACAATAAGTTATAAACGTTTCTGGAAAAAGAAAGGACTAAAACTAAACTTGTTTCTTCGTAGAGGGACCTAAAATGGACTTCTTTCGGTCTGCTCGACAGGCCCACAACCTTCCTCTTGGGCCGATTTTCAGTCCAGTCGATCCCAGCCGTCCGATCCTAGGGTTCCTGATCGGACGGCCGGGCGGCGAGATGGGGAACAAAACCCCCCTTCCACCCACCCCGAAACCCTAGCACCACTCCCATCCCGGCCGGCGGCCAGCCGGTCAGAGGCGGAGCTTTCTTGTGGCCAACAAGGGTCATGGCCCCTCCAATCTTTCTTCATTTGTCATACAAAATACTGATTTGCTACTATATTTTGTTAGCTTTTGTATCAAGTGGCCCCCTCTTACTTGTGTAATTAATCTTTATATGCTAATGGCCCTCCCTGTTGATTGGTTCAAGCTCCGCCACTGTGGCCGGTCATCGCCACCGGACCCCTCCCGGCCACTCCCAGCAGCCGCCGCCTCCCGCCGCCACGACACCCTCCCCNCTGGCCGGTCACCGCATGCACTGTAGATCTGGGCTACGGCGGCGGCTAGGAAGGAGAGGGGGTGGCGGCGGCGGCGAGCATTCGAGTGACGGCGACGGCCGGCATCCCCCCTTTATTTTTCTTCTGTGTTTTTCGGGCCGATTTTGCTTGCTGACGTCAACGACGAAGTACGAAACGGCCCAGACAGAAAACCACATATTCATTTTAAACTTTTATAATAGGTAAAGATATAAGTATAGATAACGGATGGCGTCAATCCAACAACCAGGCCCCTGCCAACAACTCGGCCTTTTCCATTTAGGCCTTGTTTAGTTTGTGAATTTTTTTTGCGAAAACATTACATCAAACGTTTGACCAGATGTCAGGAGGTGTTTTTGGACACGAATGAAAAACCTAATTTCACGGCTAGCCTGTAAACCACGAGACGAATCTTTTCAGCCTAATTAATCCGTCATTAACACATGTGGGTTACTGTAGCACTTATGGCTAATCATGATCAAATTAGGCTCAAAAGATTCGTCTCGTCGTTTACAGCCCAAATATATAATTAGTTTTATTTTTTATCTATATTTAATGCTGTATGCATAAATTTAAAGTTTTGATGTGATGTTTTTGGGTGAAATTATTTTTTAACTAAACTGAGCCTTAGTTCGAAAAAAAGGCACAGCTAGTGATGGTGGGCCCAGCTTGTCTCGCATGTTTGCTAGCGAGATCCGTCCAAAACGGAACGGACGCATTACCTAGGTACTCTCTGCGGTACGAACTCCACGAGGCAAGTGAATTTCAAAAAAAAAAAAAAGAAACTCCACGAGGCAAGCGCGTCACGAGTTCACGAATCTCGATATAAGAGAAATTATTTTCTAATAACTCCGTAGCACTACTTCTATTTAAAATATATAACATATAATCACTTTAGACATAATGATCAAGTAACATTTAATTATATATTTATTAATACAAATTAGCTAATGTATATTATAGATATTTGCTTCAATTTTTTATATATAGCAATATAATTAATCTGTATCCTATACTTCAAAACACATAAAAAAATAGTTATGTATTATATTTGGAACACATGACTATAATGCGTGTCCATATGAGGTTATAACTTATAAGCAAAGCATTTATAGTGTCGTCTTTCCTTTGCCTACCAGTAACACACGTTTTTATTCCTCTCTCTCACCCATCTTCTTCCCTTAGGTTAAGGTCTTCCAACAACCGCCCAATCTCCGTGTTCATCTTCGCTGGATCTAGAGCCTCTCGTTTGTTCAATCTTCGGTAGCTGTCATCTGCCCTTACCTGGTGTAGTTGTACGGCACGCGTGCATGTCTTCACCGCGCATCTACATCGAAATCTCTGAGTTATCCATGGAGTCCTCCACTCGATCGAGCGGCACCGGCATATGGAAAGGGCAGTCGCATGCCTCTTATCGTGAGAGTAAGTTGGAAAACCTAACCCTCGATGTCCTTTAGATTATGCTTGCATGAGTGCATCCATCTACATGGAAATCACACTCTCGAGGTTATATGGCTTTTCGTCAATAGATCTGAGAGGAGGAATCATGCCAGTTAGTGTTCAATCGTTTTTCATGAGTTCTTTTGGTGTTGCTATGCATGATCGGTACATTTTATGTCACGATTGGTGTTAAGGCTTCCTGTTATTAAGGATGTGCGATATCTGGATTGATATCCACTTTCTAGATTGAACAATCTCTGGCTCTCAGCAGGTCAGCCATGTGCAGGTCTTAACTACTTGCATCCCGATGAAAATCACTTCTTCAGCATGAAAACCACTTCAACTCCGAACACTCCAGCCATGCCTTTCGACCCACGCATAGATCTGAGCAGAGAGTCATGAGTTTTTTTTTTTTCAGGTGAGCACAGTGAAAAATCATCTGCAGTTTTTCTTTCTTTTTTCTTTTTTTTACTTATGACTGATATGACGCTTGCAGTCTCGGTCCTCAGGACCGAGGCTGATTGGACCCAAACTGCGTTAAAATGAGCACTGTTCCTTTTTGGGCATGCAGAAAATGAACACTGTCCATGTCAAATCGGTTCTCAGTATGTCCAGGTCAAATCGGTCCTCAGTACAAATCGTGCTAACCTTGCAATACTCTGTTTTTTCTCCTTTTTGATGGAGTAGATGTGCACTCATCCCGAGGCTAAGTTTTTCCCATCCGGATTTGGTCTGACTTGCGCCAACAAATTTTTTGGCTGCGGGAAATAAATGGCTGCTAAACGTACGGTAATGGCTCCAATATGATGCAACACGGTGTGCGAGAAATTTATATTTTGTCATGTTCTTAAAAGTTGACTCATACTATGGAGTAAATCTGTTGATTATTATAGCCGGTAGAAAGCACTTGTGTGCCATCGGTACTATCGCCCTGCCTTTGCTGTCCTAGAGCAAGTTTAGTAGCTGGCTGTATACTGGCTAAATGCTTAGGTGGAGGAAAGAGTAGAGGAAACTTACGGTCTGTTTGGGCACAAGAACTAAGAAATTGATATAGGACATGTATTAATAGTGAAGAGCTAACAACTATATCTATGGGCTAAGAAAAGACTATAGAGAACCTTACAGCTAGCAAGCCAGCTGAATTATTAGCCTTGCTCTTAGAAGTTAGAACCATATACAAAACAGTAAGGCCACCTCTAACAATAGAGATAGTTGCTAGCTCTAAGTCATCTAAATTAAAGACAATATCTTCAATGGATGCTTTTAGTATATTAGCTCTTAATATAAATGACCCCACATGTCATACTTATTATACTTATGTAATGTTGAGATTTGTGCAAGTGACTTTCTTTTGATTAAGAGATAGCTTTTAGAGCGAGTACAATAGGAGTGTTAAGCCAGCTCCAAAAACTTTTTTGCTGAGTTGGCATAGAGAAAATAGGGGAGAGGAGGTGGACGGATGCTTAATTTGGAGCTAGGCTGCACTCGAAATCCAAGAAAAGAAACTATTTACAAGACAAGAAGATATAAATGATAGGATCATGAAGAATATAATATTATTGTTATGAAAGAATAAATGTATTAAAGCCTCTTGTTATATATGCTAGCTATAAGTTACTTGTGTATGATATGAAAAGAAATTAGAGTATGCAATGGATACTACTATTGATCTTGCTCTTACTATCTCTATTCTATTAAAATATTGTAAAAGATAGCTTAGAGATGATCATTGGAGGAGGCCCGAAAGGTTAGACGATTTAGACCCGGTTTGGATCTCCTAAGAATTATAGAATCTGGAGAGCGGACAGTGACTATAAAAAGGGGATTTCTACACATCACTCGTAATTTTTTTTTTGTTTGTATAGATGCACTTCAAGATTTGAGCTGAATTTTAACACGCTCGTGGCCAGGCCAAGGCCAGCACGGGTCTCAATGTTATCTTCTGTGATCCAATTCGAAACAGGTGGGGGGTAGGGGGGATTGATGAATATTCCCTCCGTCTTAATATATAGCTACATATGCTTTAAGGGTTTAAGTGAGAAAGATTTATGATTAGTTGAGAGAGAAAGATAGGTGAAAAAATTAAACAATGGATGATTGTGATTGATGGAAAGGGGTTAGGGAGTATAGAATTAGTTATATTTTGAGACAAATTTGAATTTTTTAGGTAGTTGTATTTTGAGATGAAGAGAGTATATTGTATTTGGGCGTACCTATAGCTCTCTCAACATTTTTTTTTGGACAAAATCTGTCAGTGAAACTATACCTTGTTACGGAGTACAATGTAAGTAGGATGGAAATTTATTTAGGTTAAAAAAGGTTCTAGCTCGAGGGTGGAGTAGCACACTTGCAACATGACTCCATTGAGAGTCGGGGACCACATGTGTGTTGATTTTTACCCCTTGCTTGCACGAATATCAGAGCACATCCTAATGGCTAATTGTTGGTTTAGTTGCTACAATGTGTGCCTACATGATTTTTATTACGAGGAGAGAAGGCAACAAACCCCTAGGGTTACCTATGGCCCATTGTTGGAAAGAGACTTAGTTAGACAGAACAACCTGCATTTCAGGTTGTGTAAATCAGCTTAATGAGGAGGGCGCCATTTTTTTGTTGCGTAATACTCCCTCCGTCCCAAAATATAGCAACCTAGGAGGGGATGTGACCCCTCTTAGGACAATGTATCTAGCCATTTCTATGTGCTAGATACATTGTTTTAGAAGGGATCATCCCCTTCTAGGTTGCTATATTATGGGACGGAGGTAGTAACTTATTGTGCCCAATTAGAGCTATTGTGGGACACTAGTTACAGCTCGGTGTAGGAACAAGTTGCCACATTACTTCTAGTATGCTAATTGGTAGGTACTTCCAAGGTGCCACAGCCATAGATTTAGGGCTTTACAACCCACTTTTACGAGGTCATCTGAGATAATTAGGGCAAGTGCAATAAGGAGAAGTTTGCTTACTATTAGCCAAATACGTCAGCTTTTTTGCACACCTGAAATAGAGAGAAGGTGAGGAGAGAGAAGCGTCGTCGACTATTCTGTCGACCGCTCCGCATGGGCGCCTAGGCACCAAGCACTCCCAACAGCTCAGTTGATTGGGCAGCAATCAAGGTATGAGTATAATTGCTGGGCCCACTAAATAATTAACTAATATAAAAGAGATTAAGAGGGAAGAGAGAAAAGTCCAGGTATGCTAGCTATTAGCCCACTGTTTACTCTATTATTGTTCTTGCCCTTAGTAGGTACTTCCGAGAGGTCTTGTATGCTATTGGTGAGCTGAGAAATGAGATGATCAACTCAACCTCTGCTGATATTCCTCATAAAATTCAACCCATGTTTTAGTTAGGCATATAAGTGCACCACTTTGCGTGTTCAGGTCATTGATAATTTTCAGTGACTCAAATTAAAGCAGAGGAAAACTGTGAAGTAATTTTTTTCTCGCTACTATAGGGTCCTGAGAGAAAAAGCCACAAGCTTCCTGTTAGATGATTTTTACAGAACTCCAGGGGGGCATTCAATTTGATGGATCTGGAGCAGATGTTAAGCCAATCACCTTGACTGTTGAAGACCAAGACTACCTAGGTGACATTGAGATACTGCAAGAATACTTAGAGAAGGTTTGTCACGAAATCTTAATATGTTGACTTGTGAAGTGCTTTTAAAAATCAATACCTGTAGTTGAGACTTGTCAAACTGATATCCCAGGTGAAGAACATTGTGAAGCCAGGATGCTCAAGGGAGATCTCGTCAGTGAAGGATGTACTTAAGGTGATGTCGGCTCCCTTCAGTGCAGAGCTTCCTCTGTTCAATCTCAACTGAAAGTTATCTTCATCAGGCATAATTTTTGTCAGTTAGACATTGGGTTAATCATAAGGCATCAGTCCATCTTGTAGAATTGGATCAGAAACATGCTGATGGCCAACTTTGACCTTGTCGTCGTCGCGCACCGCGGGAGCGGGGATGGGGCTGCCGAGCCGCCTCGTTGCTGCGCCCGCCCGTTCTGGCCGACCGGGGCCCGAGGGCGCCGGCGGCGCCAGATCCACCGCTCCCCACCCCGGCGGCAGCAGATCCGCCTGTCCTGAGGCCGCCGCCGGCGGAGAGGTAGGATTGGGCGGTCAGCGAGGGGGTAGGAAGCCGCGGCACCGCAGCTCATCGTTGCGCCGCCGTCTGCTCGCTGACGAGCCGCCGCCG